>SNQJ01S0061228.1:0-39426 GCA_010110895.2 Picea sitchensis | reverse complement strand
TTCATCAATGGACATACTTCCCAGCTTAAGTTCAAAGAACTCTTTCATTTTCTTGTCATAATATCTCTTAGTTAAGTACTTCTTTTCGAAATACTTCTTGAATTCCTTCCAAGTAACATTTTTCTCTTTAATGTGTTGCACCTGCCCAAGTTGATCCCACCACATTGATGCCTTTCCTTTAAGTTGGTATATGGTAATTCTTCCCTTTGCATGAGAAGAATATTTATGCAATTGGAAGTACTTCCTCATTCCTAGCAGTCATGTCTCTGCATCCTCATCCATCTTGTGCTCACCATCAAACGTAGGCAGCTTTATTTTGTTCAATTCACCCTTCAATTCATCCACTCCATATATCCTATGCTTTCTGGGAGGAGATGGGCTTGAACTATTGTGGGCCCTCCTCTTGAAGTGCACTTGGGAGTGATGATGGTGTCTTCCAACACTCCTTGATTTTCTCTTCTCATCAGGGGACCTGTGACTTCCTGATTTACTGGAGTCACTCTCCTTATCCAATTTCTTTTCTATTATTTCTAGGCTATGTATCAAATTTATGTTGAATTCTCCCTATTGTTCCATGGCTTTCATGAGATTTTTATTATCTGTTCGGTGAGTCTAGACATCTTTCTGCAATATTTCAATGATTTTCATCATGTTTCCTTTCTTATCTATCTCTTCTCCATGCCCATTAGAGTTAGATCCTTCAACTCCCAAATGGACATCCATTCCTCTAGATTCATTCTATGAACGGAAATTATTTTGTGCCCCCTCCATTTCTCTGCACCGTGGAACAATTCGGTTTGGTTCTGTCAATGGTTAATTATGCAAAATGTGCAGTCAAACGAGTTTTGTCAGGCTATCAGACTTTAATAATTTTCCAGAATAAACCAATCTGATTCAACAAAAACAATATCAGATTCCATTTTTTGTAGGTCTTGGTCAGTCAAGAACCCTGCGGGCTTCCATCTCTAAGCCCAGTTCTGTTCTGCAACAAAATTTCGGGTGCTAGCCCCTTTTTCTTCGGCCCTTGGTTCACATGTGACCACGGTTGTGACCCATCTCTTATGATTTAGGCGCTTATCTGGAGTTCTTAAACTTCGGGTTCCGACTTCGGTGGATTCCAAATCACATCACAAAAAATCTCTCGGAGTGTCAAATTGGCAAACTCAAGAAGTATAGTGGATCAACATTCCACGTCGCCCAGCATATAACAGTTGATACTCACTATGGAACCCCATGCTTTGGGGTTCCAGGACTTCTGAGGTTTGGGACTCCGGGACTTCAGATGATTCCACCTTTGCACAACCCATAACTCATGAACCATGAGTTTCCACATACTTCCATGTCCCCCCAGCGACATCATCACGTCACTTTACTTCAATGTAACAAAACTTTGGGGTTTATTCCTCCCAATCCATCACAAGCCATTTCTTCCAGAGTGTCAAGTTTCTGGACTTCACGATCTGGAGCCACATGTCCACTTGGGCCCACGGTTTCTGTGCTTGAACTAAAAGATACCGAAAAGTCACATCAAACTTTATATTTTTCCAATTGCGGGGACATCGGTCGGAGGTTTTGGAGTAACCAGCTGATCGTTCCACAATTGTCCCCATGCTGACATGTACCCCTCCTAGGAAACTGTGGTTTGGATTGCGGGACCGCCTTGTAGAATTATCGTCTGCACAACTTGGATCTCCACAATGCCTCTCGGCCCTCTATCTTGATAGATCATGACCAATTTAATGCGGGCCTGATTTAGCTAACTTCTTCGCCAAGTTTAACTACCTTGTGCCACCTCCAGGAGCGCTACATGGTAGGACACACGAAGCCGACACATGGTCCAATCAGGAAGATGATAATGTCACATTCTAACTTCATTTCAATCTTACAATGGTTCTTAACTCACTGACATTTGGCACACATCCCATGTGTCCATGCCATCCCTAGTGACATCAGCAAGCCACGTCACTTCGGGACTTCGAGCTTCCGGAGATTTCACCTTAGCATACTCCATTTCTTTCGAATGCCAAATTCCCGAACAAGCCGATCCTCTGACACACATATCCTTCAATGAATGGTCTGGAGGGACTTCAAAACTTCTAGAGTTTCCACTCTGTTCACACATTATTTTTCCAAAATGTCATATTACTGAACAAGCTAACTTGTCGACATGTGTTCCTTGTTTGGATCGATAGACAGGAAATACACGAAGTTCGCTCTGTCTTCTCTATACGTGACCGAGAGTTGTGACCTCGGCTTAACATTTGGGCGCTTATCTCACTTTGCAAGATCGCCAGTCATGCCTTAAGGAACCATGAATATCAACGACCAGGAGTGATTGCGGAAACTCAACGTGCTCACGCTTTAATTTCGTTCCCGATCTTCGCAGTTACTCCCCACCGTCGATCTCCCTTCAATGAGATCTAACAGTCATGACTTCATATTCACTTGAGCTGATGGCTCAACTTCAAACCTTGCAGTTCCAAAACTCCCAGTTACTATAGTTTCTTTTCTCTGCCATCTTTCTCGAATCCCTATACCTCATGAGCTTCCAACACAGCCCAGGTGCTCTCCTGACACTCTGGAATTCTCTGAAATTCAAATTTTGTCCTTCTCAACAACAATTTTCTCTAAGCTTCTAATTCCATAACCATTTATATGGCCTAATTCAGGCTCAATATCGAAAACTAGGCTCTAAACTTCGATTTTGTCCATTTTGTCAACAATTATTTTCCGAAACTTTTGCTTTAGCTTCCACTAATGTTGAAACCTTGGCTCTGATACCAATTTGTAACGTCTCCAGCCACCAATAGGTTGGGCAATGTCACTACAGGACATCTCTCTTAGCTCTGATACCAATTTGTAATGTCCCCAGCCACCAAAAAGTCGAGCAACGTCACTACAGGACATATCTCTTAGCTTTGATACCAATTTTATACATTTATATGCACCTATCTATCTCATATTAATAGTTATAGCACTTTGTTCATGCCACTTATTCATGAGGAAATAATACCAAACATTTTGTCTCTATAAGCATACAGATGACATATTCTAACCATACACATATTAATGCGGAATTAATAGTAATCCTACACATACAACATATATGATTTATCTAGGCATTGCTCATGAAGTTATAAAAAATGTACAATTACACCACATAAAATCAACAAAGATTTGGTACTTATCTTCTATTAAATGACCACCAACTGCATGCAGACCTTCCACGAACCTCCCAGTCTTAGAACACGTTGCTCATCACGCTCAGCAGTGGGTCACCCCCGAGCTAGGACTAAGCTCCACCCAGGGAAAAGGAATTCTAGACTAGGATGAGGTTACAAAAAACTGCATAGTGAAACTATAAGGGTTCTCTCCAAGATCCTACTTACGCCCACTACTCATGGACTCTCATTCCCCACATGCTTGTTCCACCCCGGGAATATGCACCTTCATTGTTCTGTAGTCCATCGGCTGCTCCTCTTCCTTTTTAGGGTCTCGAGAATAGGTCGGATCAGGAATTTTCAAAGCTCTGTAGCTGGTTCTAGACTCTCTCTAAGAGAAAATCACTTCCCAACAAACTCTCTCACCTAGAGAGAGTTTCTCACAAGCCTGACAACCTGCCTCTTCAACCACGGGCCTAACAACCTGCTTCTTCAACCAACTTCAACTTAATTCCAGCAAGTGAGGACAATAGAAAGGCTCAATATAGTTCATGGGATGGCAGCAACCAAAATTCGATAAGGCACAACATGACTCTGGCAAGTACATATATGTTGTGCTTCACAGGAAAACATAGGTCAGCTTCATAGGTTACTAGTTTCAGAGGTGTGTGAAATATGCAGGGGTCGACGATGGAGGCCAAACGATTTAGGCTAAGGATGAGAGAATGGCGAGTGAACCCCCCCAATGAGATGACTTTCCAACTTTAACTTCATGCACCCAGGAGTGAACCTAAGTTTTGAGTTTATCAAAAGTTTTCTTATAACCTAAATTGTGAGTTTATCAAAAGTTGTTTTACTTTGTTAGTGCACTGCCTTGAACCAAATGTTGGGTATGTGTTATATTCTTTGCATGAGTAGCAGTGCCTACGTTGCATCGGGCGTGCAGGGGGGAGAAATCCCCTCGTGCGGGGGTTCAAGGGGAAGCACCCTCGGGAATTTTTTTTTGCCTCGAGAAATGTGTCACATTTTTTCTTTGTTTTTTGTAATGTCTCGATTTTCATGTCAATTGTTGGGCGATTATTCGACAGATGGTTTTTTGTCGATGGTTTTCTATTTTTGGTTAAGGAATTAGGGTTGTTGACTAATCTAGGTCATTGGGTTAGGGTTTTGGATTTCGTTGGCTCCTATATGTATATGGTATTGTAAACAATGTATCACTATGAATGAATATTTAATATGTTGGTTTTCCCAGTTTGGGTTTCCAGAGGAAAAATCTATGTGTAATGTTTGTATTTTCCATTGTATCTTTTTTGTTCTTTTACTGAAAATCTATTTGCAGTAAATATTGTACAAGGTTAAAATCTACACCAAATTTCAATGCATGACACATGGTGGGCATGCCTCAATCTTTCACTACTTGCCTCACCAACTTCGATGCTGATGTGACCAAGTTACTTCTTTGCAATGCCTCACTACATCTTGCACGACATCTTATCTTCACTGATGAACAACTTCGATGTTGATGTGACTATGTTACTTATTTGCATCTTGCACTACATCTTATCTTTCACTGATGAACAAATTCGATGCTTATGTGACAAAGTTACTTATTTGCACTGCATATTATCTTCATCGATGAAGAACTATTTATATTGTACATGCATGGGTCATTCTTATTGTACAAGCAATTGTATGCAAAGGAGAATGTGCAATTTCACTTTCCTTTGAGCTAAGCGCTCCCGTGATCCTATCATGGGGATTGGTTTCCACCTACCCTGACAGAGTTGGGATAGTGGGTTGAACATGATGGATTATGCTGCACCTAAGGAGCTGGGGTTTTACGACATGAACGGTTTGACAATTTCGACCTTACTTGACTGAGGATAATCTTGAGGAGCGGAGCAAGGTCATGATTGCGGTAGTGAGTACATCACATGGTAAATTTGATAATAATACTTGTTAGTCCATCATTGATATGATCCCGGGGAGTGATTAGTTTCCAATGATTGATTGATTATGGCACTCATTCAAAAGGGTCAGTTATAGATCGTCTTACTTGAGCGATTTTCAATTAAAGGTAAAGTTGAAGTCTTATAATCTTGAATCCAAAGTGAATAAAACCTCCTTAGTTTTTCTTATGTGTTATATGTCATGCTTGCATTTAATATCATATGTGCAGAAATTCATAGAAAAGCAAGGACATAAGACACATAATGGATATGACACTTCCCTTGATAATGAAGTTCAGGGCTACCTCTTCGAGTCATGCTCCAAAGCTTGACCGCTTTAATCTCCTTGCTATAATGATTGTTGGCGCAAGTTTGATCAAACCAAAGTCCTTCTTAGGTTACCAACAAAAGGTATTGTGTAGTCTAGAGCGCTGGCATTTTCATCTCCTCTGAAGAGAAGAAGTCTCACCCGAAGCACTTCTGAGACAAATAGATATGTAAGGGTAGGGAAAAGACTCAAGAGGATCCATAGGGCCTTCAGTACTCATTCTTGATCTTGTGTAAGAGACATCAACAGATTTGAACCATACATGTGCAAGAATCGAACCTACTTATGTTGCGAACAAGCATTTAAACGTAGAACCATCATATAGAACTTACATATCATAAGGAAATGTTGTAATGCATAAGAAAACACACAGAGATACATCATATTTGAAAATTTAGGTCCTTCTTCATATTATCTTTGGAATCTTTCTTTGATTATAGACTCAGAATCACACCATAGTGCAGTGTACAGACTCTTAACTCTGAACTCATGTTGCAGAGCTACAACTCTCAAACTGATAGAACAAATTCATTACAGACTCGTGACTTAACTAAAAGACAACAACAATGGAAACCACAACAACTAATCAACCCCTTCAAAACTATGTTAATCACTATGTATAAGTTGGGTTTTGTCTTCCTTCTCAGCTTGCACGCTTTCTTGTTCTATTGCAGTCATTTGTTTCTTAGTTTGCGTTGCGCTGACTTTCGCAACTAATTTAAGTTACTCTTTCTCGTTCTGATGTCCAACCTCTATTGAATCTTTCACAACTCATGCTCAGTCAAAACTTGCACAATTCCTTATCCAAAAACAAAGGGCCCAACAGGATCTGACCACAATCCTTGACTCGCCCTCGAGTCAGGTACTTGGTTCTTTTGCATCTCCCAAAAGCATCTCTTGTTTTCCCTTGTCCTCCTTTTCTTCTTCCTTGGGATCTTTTGTTTGTGCTTTCTCTTCTTTTACCTCTTCAAATGAAGGGCACAACTCTGGTACCAATTTTAAGGCTCGTTGTTTCACTCCTTGAAAGTTTCCCACTTAATCCCACCATTTCCTGGTGAGGAGTGATGCCTCTGCAACAAATTGTTGAGTTATCTCCCTGCTATTTTCCTTTGTCTTAGACATGTCCAACAATTTCCACTCGGAGTCTGTTGTTGCATCAAATTGATGCATTTGCATGTATATTTCCTGAATAACAGGTCAGAAGTCACGCAACTCTTTCTTTGCTATGGACTGAACCTCAATGTATATTCAGCTCATTGTCCACCTGTTGGATTTGATCAAACTTCTGTTGTTTCTCCATAGGATCCATTGTAGCTGCAACTTCTTCATTCAGCACCTGGATCTTTGTGCGCACCTCCTCCAAGACTTGGTTGCATCGAGAGATGGTGCCTATCCAGTCCCTGACTTCCCTGGAAATCTGTTTGCATTCCTCTGTGTGCTTGTGTAATGTTACTCGGGCATTTTTACCTTGCAGTACTATCTTCTGCATCTTCTCTTGCGGATTCTGGGGATGCTACGCTACTTCTTGTTGTGCCTGTTGTAACTTTGTTTTCAGTTTCTCGGCTTGAGTGGAGAGTTGTGTCCATGCTCCTTGTAGCAACTCAATTTGGTGTTCCAGCTCGCCTGCATCATTGACTTCAGATAATTCGGGCACAATATTCTGAATGTCTGGCTAGGCTTTGGCAAGCCTTTATTGCACTCTTTCCAGCTTGCGCTGAACTTGGATTTTGTCATGTGCTTCCTACATCCTACATGTTTGCGTGACAAACTCTTCCTTCCTTGCAACATCGTCGGATCTCTCGACCTCCTGGAGCCTTTCCTCTAATTGAACAATTGATGCTCTGATCAGTCAAAATAATTACGTCACTGACCACTGCATGAGATCAGTAGATGAAGGAGTTGCATCTGTGGGTGCTCGTGTCTACAGTGGAAGTCCATTGGTCATTGAGTGGTCCGAATGGGTCTCTACCTCCTCGTCTGTTAGTGGTCCTGTTGCAATATTTGACCTTAGCGTTGCGTTCAAAAGACTCAGAACCTTTGTTTTGGCTATGCAAAGCTCCATCAGTTATGTGCATTGTTGAGGGTCCTGAAGAACCCTCTCCATTTGTGTGTGGATTTCGCATTGTGCCTAGGTGTTGATTCTAGTTCTTTCTGAGGTTGTGGTAGCTCTTGCTCTTTTGTTACTTCTACTTCCTGCATTGTGGGTTCTTGTGCCACCTCACCCTTGGCCGACGGGGGGATTTGTTGTTTTTTTTAGAGGTGCAAATCCTCTTCAGTTTAGGCATCTTTCCCTTGCGTCGAAGGCTGAGGTTGTGTTGACGTGCGAAATTGACCGCTTGTCAACTGGAGGAGTGAATCTGGTCTGGGGTTGTCTACTTAACCCAAGCCATTTGGATTAATCCACTTCGATGGGTTTAGTGGCTCTGTTGGTCGATCTAAGTCCTAAGAAAGTGAAAAATAAAACTAAAGAAACTAACTTAAGGAAAAACACTCACTAAAAACTATATACAAATCTAAAATATACTTACAGTTTACTAACTAATATTTATAAAATAGTTCTACTTATTATATGTACAATATATCCATATGATTATATCTCTAATATGTGTATGATATTTACAGAATGCAAATTTTAATCTAAACCTGTGAAAATCAAATATGGATTGATTTATGACAGTAAAACTATCATTCAGTCTTTTTGATTTTTTATAACAAGAAACGAAATAGCAACTGTCTAATTGAAAAACAAAGATAACAAACAATGCAATGTATTTAAACTACAGGAAATTACTATATTAATTAAACTAATGAAATAAAATGAGGGAACTAACCTATAATCGCATCTCCCATTTGTCCTGCATACAGTATCCAATTTCGTTGTTTGAATACGTAAACTGCATCAAATCTTACAAACGCTTCTCGTAAACGCAAAGCAATAGTGATTGAATGCTAATGAAAGAACATATAAGAGAAGTAGTGACAACAATTCTATGATTTCACAAATGGTCACACTGAGATAAATCCGGCTGTGAAAATTTGTATATAAATGTTCAATGAATAAAGAAGATTAATCTTCTAATCTCAAATTTGAACAGAGTAATTACTGTATGTAATATAAGGGATATAAAACATGGACATCATATAAATTTCATCACATCAATCTGTAATAAACCATGATATCTAAAGTAGTCACAATTTAATTACAAATCAAAATGACCAAAACTTGAATAAAAATACGATATATCGAAGCTAAAGTTGTACCAATATCAACTTCCATTCAAGTCTGTCAATCATAAATCCATAGTTTTTTATCCTAGGCAGCGATGGTCTTTGGTTTACAAAACAACACATTTATATAGGTTACAAGATCAAAACATATCTTGTGGATATCATCTAATTTGTTCCAAAAATTGTGGGGGATGCAACCTCCCAGATTCTACTTGATATCAAAACTAACAGCCTATTCTAAAACAACATAAAAAAAATAGCATGCTGAGAGATGCCACCAGTGGTTCAAATCACCTTTAGAAATCGTAGGTTCCTGAAAACACATAAGAATAAAAGATTTTAGATGCATTTTTGGTTATAAAAACAAGAAATTTGAATTCTAGTAACTAGCTACAGAATCTCACGATTCTGTAGCTAGTTATAGTTATAACTAGAATTGTATTTTATTGAATCAATCAAAACAGACTAGAGGTAATCTGTGAAAACAAATCATGTATTCTAATTTAAAAAAGACGGAATCATCCTAAACTTATATTTTAACCATCATACCTCAGATTAAGGGATTTGACTTAATCAAGTAATCTTTGAATTCACAATGGTAGTCGATGCTTCCACGTTCTTAAAAACAACAGACCCTATGGTTTTTTGTCATTTATCTTTGGTTTGAGCTATGGATTGCAGTCTTCCATTCTCTTTCGTTAGCAAATTCACCTGGTCTTCCAAGGATTTTAGCCAAGACTGAAGTAAAGGCACATCTCTGTAATACCTATCTATCCATGATTGACATTCGTTACATTGCGGTTGAATAGACTGTGTATTAGCAGTGATAGTATTAATAGGTGGGGGATTTTCCATTTGACCTGTAGGTTCACTACTGATTTTGATTCCAGGGAAATCGGGATTGTCTTTAAGACACGGTGGAAGGTTTTTAACATAATCATAGGGTTTACCAGAGCAAAGTCCATATGAATATGGATATTCTTCAGTTAAAAATCTTTCAATTTCCGAATCAGAATCTTCACTTAACACAATTGTGTTTTGGTCTGCACAGAGCTTAGGTTTATTTCGGGCACATCGTGAAACCCAACGAGCGGCTCTTTTACTCTTATAATTGATATCAACATTGCCTTTACACTTTTTCTTTGCGGACTTTTTAATAGACTTAACACCACCTTTGGGATACGAATCTGGTAGAGTGTCGGGTTGGGTAGTGTCAGGATAGGTTGAGGGTTCCAAATTAGAAATAGGATCACGGGGCAAGAGCGAAGGAGGAGGGATGGTAGGCTCGATGAGGGTTTATGTGATGACAGACTTGTCAACCTGTCCTATTTCACTACTAACAAAACCATTTCTTAACAGGAAGGCATCCCAGCAATCATCGTTTAATTTCAACTGATGTATAATAATAATCTTGATCAGACAATGATGGAACAGGCTGGAATCATATTTCTGCCTTTTAAAACGCTTTTCCATTTAGTATAGACTTTGAAGGAGAAAATAGGGCATGTTTAGGGGAAAATCGATAAAACTCATGAGCAACCGCAAGTGATATAAGGAAACCAAACCATATCTCCCCTCACAGGTAACGAACTATTTGAAAATAGCTAACAGATCATTCCATCTAGGTTTTAGAGCTGAAATGGGCATACCTCAGTCGCAGCTGATAATCCTCCTTGAGGTGAACAACAATGACCAGGGAACCTCTTCAACCTTTGAGTTTTTAAACCACTTTTGTCCCACCGTTGGCAGACCGGTGGCTTGGCTAATAAAATATTCATTTAACTCAAGCTGGACGTCTCCTATTTTAGTTCTGCAACCATCGAACGTTAACGTGAATTCTTGAGCAACTGTTAAATTAAAACCCTCGAATTTTTCAACAAAGACACGCCAGTCATTCCTCTCTAAGTCTTCTCGAGCATTATCAAATGATAACAATGTCTGGAAACTGTTGGGCTCAATCCTCACTACAGGAGCCATGGCTAACAGTAAGGAACTGACACGGGATTCGATGGTAAGGTTTGACAGAATAAGCACAGAGCCATTGCCCCGAGCTTCCCCAACGTCATGCAAAGACAGCTCAAAATGGTAGGTGGGAGTGTTAATTGCTATGCGTGTGAGAAAAGTCGTGTAGATCGAGGCCAAGAAAAAACATAATACCACGTTGTACTTGGAATGACACCTCGGCATAATGGTACACACAAAAATCATAACAGTTGAAAACCATCATATGCATATCCACGATTTGATCAAAAAATCAATATGTCAAATAAACAATTGAATCAAAGATTTTATAAATTAAAACCCCATTAACATTAGTCAAATGCTAAATGGGTGGTGGTTTAATACACATGTAACCAAGGTGTGTTCGAGACCAAGGGGTTATAACCTTGGAAACAACCATGTTCATAACAAAATAAGACAAATCGATGATAAACCATATGAAAATTAACCCTTTGATGAAATCAAACATGAATTCCAGCTATGAGTTTTCATGCTCACAGTCATGAAAACAAAATCGAAAAGCAGGCACGTAGAAAGCGATGAGTAACAAGCATTGTTTAATGAAAAAGATTGTAACGAGTGACGAGAATTTAAAAACCTTGTGTAGGCAGCTTGTAAAAATAGAGATTAATATGGCTACCAACAGGTTGTTGTTCCTGGATGTCTGGGTTCAAACCATTCAGCTTCATACTTTTCTGGTGCTTTGGGGTCTGGACCAGAAACTTATGATCTTGGCTTGGGTGATGCTTGGGTTGTTTTTGGGAGTCCTTGCTCCACTATCTCTGGTTAATCGAGCTGCATCGTCTCTGGGGTTGTGGTTTGGGGTGGGTTGGTGGTGATGGGGTTTGGTGATTGGGTTAGTGGTGATGGAGGGTGCTCAGTGATGAATGTGGACGTAAATTTTTCCGACTCCAGGTCATCATGAATGTGAATGACAGTGTTGGCTTTGGTTGTTGAGCAGGTGTGGGGAGGGGCTGATGCAAGGGGTTGTGGGTTCAGGGGTTTGTTCAGCAAGACCCTAGGTCTAGGCCTCTTCACCAATGGTTCGGTACCAAACACAACACCCAGAATTTGGTTAAACACTGCACCAGATAACACTGCATCGGCTGGTAGCTGACAGATGGTCGGTCTTTTCTTCCGCTCCAATTGTTTCATCTCCTCTTCCTCCTGAGAGTCTGATTGTGCTGGAGTGTCTGGCTTTTGTGGCTCTGGACCTGAGCTTGGTCCGACCTCTACATATTTGTCTTTCTTCTTCAGCAGCTCCACAAGTAGGATATAATGTGCTCATTTCTTGCGCAGATTATGTTTGACTCCTGGCCATGACATGACTTCCCTATCAAAGGCCTTCTCATCCATATATAATAGCAGCATCCTTGTGTGGAAATATTCCCTACTCACATGTCTCGGCCAGAAAAATGTATGGTGTCAGTTCATGATAAAAGAATTATTTCTCGTATTGCAGTTGAGGATCTCCTGTGGGATACACAACCTCTGTGTTGCATCGATCAACCCATTGTACCACTTAGAAAATGTTGCGGTGTTGAAGTTTGTATTCTCTGAATATGGCCTGGATTGCCATGGCTCAAACATCTTCTCCATGCACCCTTTGTCTAGTATCATCGGCTATCTTCCCATAGGTTACTTTCACTTAAACATAGTGAATTCCATGAGTAGATATCTGTAAGTGAAGGTTCCTCCCTTATCTTGCGCTTCCTCGCATGCTACTAGGAGTTCCTCTAGCAGGTAACTTCACCAATTAATACATCTCCATTGGCGCAAAATTCAGCTACTGATAATGCATCTAGAGTGCATTCGCCTTTATAGTACGATCTCATAACCTTTCTAGATATGATGTAACATCAAGTCCGAACTATCTTGGGTAGGGTGGGTTCAATTACCGTTGTGCGTCCCCCCCTCTTTGTGTTGAATTTCTCATACAGGCTGAGCTCGCCTTTCTTTTTCCCATGCTTACCAGGACCTTGGAATCCTTTTGACACATACTCTCCTTTGGAGGATAGTTCAGTAAGCTTCTAGATGTCTTCAACATGGATTGGATACCGCTTATCCAACCATAGGCTTCTGTCGTGCACCCTGCTTATTAGAAATTTCATGCACCGCACAACCTCACCAGTGGTACTGAAGACTGGTAGGTCTCTCAAGTTCATGATGGTCGAATTGAACAAATTGATGAAGTTTGATTTTGGCAAAAAATTGCATACCTTCGATTCCATCTGGAGCCATCTCCCAAAAAACATCTGTGTGCATCTGAGGAAACAAGGATGAATCTATGAGGTCAAGATCAAGGATCTTAACATGCTCCACCTTCCCTTTCAGATTGCCTACGATCTTGACTCATGGGTTATAGGGCTCATTTGGAACCACTTCTCTAGACATAGAGCTTCGGCTTATTGTGTCTCTCGGCATTCACACTTTTGTGGCAGCTAAGGACTAAGGTTACGATTGCGGATTTCACAATGGTACAGGCTGGTTCACTCTGCTGGATTTGGAAATAGCTATGTTCTTTCAGAATGATACATTCTCAGACGAGTTCTCAGGGCCTTATACTTGGCTTAACGAGCAAGTTTAGTAATAACTGTTGGTGATCATGACCGTATGGATGCAACTAGACCTGAGTTGTCCAACAGGATGGTTTATCAGGGTAAATCCTATTGGGCGATTCTGGCATTAAATTATTTGTGTGATTAGAATAGGGGCATGGTCTATTTCAAACCTTTCTATTTGAAGGGTGGGTATCCTAATGCGAACTTCAAGGGAATCTTTGTGTAACATGAATTTATGGCTTAACTGACCTCAGACGAGGTACCAAAATGGCAATAAAGGTTGTGACTAGATTGAGTTCGTGTGGCACATGGATTCAGATCATACTTGGATTCATCCTCCCTCCGACCAAAAAGGTTGTCCCCATCATATTGATGACTGTCATTAATGGATTCTCTTATACTTCGAGTCCTGCACTGCTAAGTATTTAGTTCTATATCAAAGAACACTTGAACAAAAAATGAACTATGTGTCATGGTGCAACACTGCACACATGGACTTTCTAACTAAATTTACAAAAATTTCAGAAAACTCAAATCTACTAATGTACAAGCTCCTTCAGACTAGAGTGATAGCCCATCTTTCTCAGTTTTGAGATAGGTAGGGCTTCAGGCAAGTGCCATTCACCCAACCTAGTCGTAGCACACCATCCAGTTTCACGAGTCTGACTGCCCCTGAGGGTCAGATCTCCACAATTATGAACAGTCCCAACCAGTGCATGCGCAGCTTGTCAGGATGCTTCTGTTACCAACTATCATAAAGTAGTACCTTGTCTACTTATGTGAATACCTTGGTATTAATGTGCCTGTCATGCCAATATTTTTGTCTTTCTTTTTCAACCGACTGATGGAAGTCTGCTAGAAATCTAGTTTCCTTGAGTTCTTGTAATTCCTTAGCCTTTGTGCCACTGATTCCTCCTCTGTCATATGTGTGGCTTGTGCAATATATAAACTTGGGGTGACAAATTTTACAGGCACCACTGTTTCTCTCCCGTAAACTAACTGGAGTAGTGTGTACCTATTNTGTTGTCATCATGTATGCCCATAGTAAAGTTGGAACTCTATCGTCCTAGTCCTTGCAGTTTGCGCAACAAACCTTTGTTAACCCCCTTTCAATAATTTTGTTGAAGGCTTCGACTATTCCATTGGCTTGTGGGTGGTATGGACTGCTCTTGTGGTGTTGAATTAGAAATTTTTTTGTAAGTGTTGCTATAGTGCTGCTAATGAAATGAGCTCCCTGATCATTAGTTAAGCTCTTGGGACATCTGAACCTTGTAATGATATTCTCAAAAATGAATCTGGTAGTAGTATCTATCGAACAGTCCTATACAGTTGTTGCTTCTGCCCAACGGGTAAGGTAGTCGGTTGCGGTAATGATGTACCTCACCCTTGAATGCTTGGCGATAGGGTTGATTGGTCCAATGAAGTCAATTGCCCATTTCTCAAATGCTTGTAGAGCTCTAACTGGTTTTAGTGGTAGCTTGTCTCGGCATGACGGCTTTCCCACCCATTAACAAACATCACATGATATATCGTATACCTTTGCATCCTTTAAGAATTTTTCCCACCAAAGTCCTGCCTGGAGAACTTTCTGTGTCATGGCATTTCCTCCTACATGGCCGCCTGCAACTCCATTATGGCATTCCCAGAGTATGGCTTGTATTTCATGATCCAGGAAACATCATCTGAGGATGTTGTCTAATCCAAGTTTATATAATTGTCCAGTGATCAACTGGTAATCTGTTGCTCTAACAACCATGTGGCATTTCTGGGTTGCGGAATATGTCTCTCGACAGGCCATTGTACTTAGGAATACTACTATGTCCTCCAAGTACTCTGGTATGGCCTCAATTCTGAACAAGTCTGGATCTAGGAGATGATCATCTATAGCTCCACCACTTTCCCCTGACTCTAACCTAGACAGGTGATCAGGTCCTATGTTTCATATTCCTAGCTTGATGATAACTTCAAATGAAAATTCCTGAAATAATAGTAGCCATCTACAAATTCTTCCTTCTAATATTGGTTTGTTAACTAGATATTTCAATGCAGAATGGTCAGTAAAGAATTTAAAATGAGCTCCTAACAAATAATGTCTAAATTTTTGCAAAGCATAAATCATGGCTAGACCCTCCCTCTTTGACATTATGTAGTTTCTCTCTGCTTGCAACAACTTACGAATCGCAAAATAGATAGGGTCATCCATAGCTCCATCACCAGGTTGTGTTAAGATAGATCCCAAAGCAATTTCTAAAGCATCTACATGGATGTGAAATTCATTCTCCCAATTTGGGAATATTAGAATCGGCGTTGTGATGAGTTTATCCTTGAGTGTCTCGAATGCTTTATCACATTTTGGAGTCCATTGGAACATTTCATCCTTTTTCAGTAAGTTTTCCAGAGGTGTCGTAATGTTGTCATATCTTCGGATGAACTTGCGATAGTAACCTGTGTGTCCCAGTGTGGAGCACAATTGTTTATCACTCGTAGGTGGAGGCATATTCACAATGACTGCAAATTTGGTTGGGTCTACCAATACTCCTTCTCAGTAGACTATATGACCCAACAAATTCCAATGTGGTACACAAAAGATACATTTTCTGAGATTCAATGAGATCTGCAACTCTCTGCATCTGTCAAACATTAGTCACAACAACACTACATGTTCCTTGAGCAGGCTATATATTTTCCAATTGTCCATATAGACTTCTATAAATTTGTGGATGAACTCTCTAAAAGATGCTATCACAATCCTTGAGAAAACTGCAGGGGTGTTCTTCAAGACAAATGGCATCACGTTGTATGTGAAGGATCCCCATTTTGTTATGAAAGCGGTCTTCCTTTTGTCTTCTTCAGCGATCCTGACTTGATGGTATCCTGAAAATTCGTTTGTGAATGAGTATGCTTCCTTTCCCGCAACCTGTTCAAGAACTTCATCTGTAAAGGGTGTTGGGAAACGGTCATGTACACATGAAGATTTGAGGCTTTTGTAGTCAACACAGACTCTAATATCCTCTGTGTCTTTCTTTCTTTGAATAACTATTGGGCTAACCCACTCTACTTCTTCTACTGCAAAAATGAGACCTGCTTCCAACATCTTGTCTATCTCCTTCTTAACCTTCTCTTTTACTCTAGGATTAAGACGGTATGGTATATGTCTGACAGGATTGGACCCTGGTTTCAGTTCAATCTTCATTTCTCCCATGACTCTTTTGATTCCCTTTAACTCTGAAAAGGGTTTTAGGAACAAATCCTCATATTCCCATAGTAAACTCTATATTTCATGACTGGTTTTCTCATCCCAGTAGTCTTCCACCATATCTATCTTGGGTTGCTCTATAGTCCCTATATTGATTTTGCGCAATTTTAATCGGTGATTGTAGGAACTATCAGTCATCTAGGATTTCTAAATCTCTGCTAATCTGATAGCATTCTATAGGTTTCTCAATTGAGGGCAATTGGAGATTAGTCTAGAGTTCTTAGCTATGTTTGGCACATACCACTAAGTTTGATTTCTGATTACCACTATCTGTAAAAATAAATTCTTTAATCTTTTGTAGGACTACTTCAAGCTCATGGTACTTACTTGTAAATGAGAATTCCTTGCAAAATTGAGCTGCCAGTGTTTTTCTATCTTCTGGTTTCCTCATGTATGACCCAAGATTTTGATATTGGACCTAAGGAGTGGGGGAATACCTGGACCCAGAAGTGAGATGGTATCCCCGCAGCTTGCCACTATGTCACACACTGTTCAATATGTATCCTAGGATCTGATTCTCCATTGAACAGTTGCGCAACTTGAAGATTCGTTTTCATCTCTGATTCCAGCTTCTCCTTATTCTAGAACTTGTACTTGATATCTTCCTTCACCTCGTCCTAAGTTCTAAATACAAATTTATGATTAACCCACCATCTGGCAGGGGTTTTCTGGAAAGCCACATGTAGTAGTGAGATTCTTTGGTCTTCTCTTATGTTTTCTTCCATGTTGTGCAAAAAAATTTCTAGATCTGAGGTGCCATCATATACTGGGTGTTCTCTGACTTCGGTACCAACCCATCTGGTTGCTCTGATAGTTGCGCATATTCTTGAGAATATTTCATGCGAACCTTGTTGCCAACTGTTGAAAGCTAGTTCTTAGTCTTCATCTGTTGACTGTATGCTTCTCCAACTTACTGATCCATCAGCAATAAGATTTATATAATCATTTCTTGTCCTAGCTATTACAGTGTACAACTAGTCCAAGTCTTCTCCCTCCATATTATTTTATGTTGGTTCTGTATACCTGGGTCCTACATATGGATCCAAAGGTTAAACTACCTTGATTCCCTTAGCCTCAAAGGTCATGGTGTCTTTCTTCAAGTCGATAACTGCATAATTTCCATAGGCCTAATCGATGCCAGGTAGTGCAAGGTAGGGGTCCTTATCTCCCATGATCTCAATGACTTCAAAGTCAACCACTGTCTTTACTCCTGCAACATATATTTCCACATTCTCCAGTCTTCCTATGGGGAAGATACAATGTTGGTTTTCCATTCTTAACTGAATTGGGGAATATGTCAGCCTCAGTTTTCCTAACGCTTCCCAGGTCTTCTTAGGCAGAATGTTCACATTAGATCCTAGATCCAACATGACATCCTTGATTTCAATTTCATCTAATTGGGCTACTAGTCTAAATTCTCTTATGGTTCTTACTTTTCTTCGCTGCACTCTCTGGGTACTCTTCTCAGGAATATTATCCCTTATTCTTTCCTCTAGGGGTTCTTCGTTCTCTAAAACTAGGTATAGCACATTGCACAACTTTTTTGTTAGTTTATCATTCCCCAGAATGTCAGAGAATAATTGAAAATAAAGGTCAACTACATTTTGAGGTTGCTCAGGTTGTCTTGGCATGACTACAGGGTTTCTGGGTGCAGGGGGTGAAGTAGGGACTTGCGCCATATTGGGATAAACAATAGGCTGTGAGGGTTTCTCTTGCATCTCAAGGCTAGGAACATTCTGAAATACTTCTATGGCATCTTTAAAGAATAGATTTTGTTTCAGAGGGTCATACCTATCTTCTTTAGGTGCTTCTTTCTGGATTTGAGGTAGAGTATCAACATTAGCTCCTGTCTTCGCTCCTCCTCAAGTAACGATATTAAGGTTGGGAAATTGTCCCTTAGCAACCCTCTTAATTTCTGAACTGATAAGGTTAGTTCCTCTTTGTCTTACTCTATCCTCCCAATTTGCAATTAACTCTGGGCAGTCTTCAGTTGCGTGCCCATTGGTTCTGCAGTGAGAGCACCATGGTTGCCTTGGATGAGGACATTATCTAGCCATGTGATCTTGCTCATCACAGTTATAGAATCTTCTTGGCCCTCTTCCCCCAGTTCTTTCTCCTCTGAAGTCTCCTCCAACTCCACCTCCTAGACCTCTTCCTGATCCTTGAGGGTTTTAATTCACCCTGAATGTTGTTTGGTCTAATCTGTCTGCCAGTGCATCCAATGCTCTACATTGATTGGTAGTATGCATGGTAGATGCACAAAACTTGCAATGTATTGTGTTCGGTACTATCAAAATTTTGACCATGATGGGGAACTGTCTTGGCCCATGCCCATGGATTTGGCAGATGTCACAATACTCAGTTGTTGGTGTTCCTTGGCCTCCTAGGACAGCATGATACAGGGCGGGGTTATGGAAAGGTAAGTTCATTGATACTTGTGAAACTCCTCCCACGGGTCCTAGTGGGTTTATCATCATATTTTGAGGGCGTCCCATTCCCCTTCCTCGCAGACATTCATTCGCCAGATGACCTTATGTATAACATCTAGTGCACCAAACTAGCGGTCCTCCTGATCTGGGTATCGTCAGCTCTTGAATATTTTTTGTAAGTGTCGATATCGGCCATTGTAATTGTGCCAGATTCGGATCTACTGGGGTTTTGGTCATTCTCAAGATCCCAGGGTATCCCACCATGGCTTCAATCTTCATCGATTGTTCCAAGGCGTCTATTAATGTGGTTATCCGATGTTGCGTTAACGGAATCTGAGTCAGAGGAAATAACCCCTGAATGTACCACTCCCTTTGATGTTCTTCGTGGATTGGATCTACCAACCTCCCTATGGAATCTTTAAACTTCTGGTTGTATTCCCAGGCCGATTCACCTTCCCGATATTGGATCTCACGTAACTCGGACAGAGCTTATTTTTCTGACTGAGGTAACTTGAATTCTCCTATGAACCTTGTCTGTACCTGGCCAAGTGATAATGCTTGACCTTGCATTCCTGGCACTCCTAGCTCGATACTCTTCATGTACCACTTGAGAGCGTGCCCTCTCAAGGTAGTCTGGAACTCGACCAACTTATTCGCATCCAAATTCCCTCTGGATCTCAAGATTGCTTCACACAAGAACTAGTGTTGCTCAATGTCTTCATCTCCCTTACCCCAAAATTCTACGTATCGGGCAATTGAACCTCCTGCATGGCCAACCATTGTTGATCTTGTTGTTCCTATCAATATGAATCCTAACGGTCCTTCCTGCGATCTACCAGGGGATCCCACTATTCTCCCTGTACTTGCCCCTCTTGGTTGTGACTAACTAATTAATTGTATTGGAATAGAACTAGCATGAGAAGGTAGTATCAAACTTACTACTTGTATAGAAGACACTTGGGGTATGGGTGATTCGAGGTTGGCACCACTGGCTTCGCGGTGGTTTTCTTTGATCTGGGGGGTCTCATTTACTTCCACTGGGGTGATCTCTTCGGTTGGATTCCCGATATCTCCTGTTATTGGGGATGAATCTTCTCTTTTTTCTCCAATATTCATGCAGGATTCTTCCTCTCTAAAGCCTGCACCTTCTCCTTCTTGTCCCACCTCCTGGGGACTTCTTTCTCTCTACACTTCTCTCTCATTTAATCTTTGACTTTCCAGTCGTTCTTGTCTTCTCATATTCTGCAATTATTCCCTCTATCTTTCCTCTACTTCTCCTAATCCACCTTCTTTCCTCAACTTCTCAGATTGTCTTTTTGCTTTCTTGATCATGTCGCACCACCACTTCTCAACTATGGCAGCTCTCTTCAAGGCTCTCTCATTTATTGAGTTCATTTATTTTTGTTTCCCCCCCATTTTTAGAAGAACCCTTCCCCTCTCTCATGCCATGACTCTCACCCCGCCTCACCCTACCCCAAGCGAGGGTGTTTACACTGCCATCTCAGTCGGGGACATATTCAACATCCCCTCCTCCATCAAGAAAACCTTAATACATAGAGGGGTTTCTCTTAAAAACCTTCCCTTTGCGTCTTTCTTGAAAATTCTCTCTTCTCGTGAGAAAGATTGGTGATTCTCAGCTACAAATTCAGTGATATATCCCTCTAATGTGGTGCTGACCCAGAAATCAACTGCTCGCGTGACTGGTCAATCCAGCCTCTAAAGTGTTGCTATCTTCTTGGTATCCCACGCACAGATCCTCTTGACTCATCCTTGGAAATATGGAGCTGCTTGGAGCCTCCTTATCCAGTGGAAAAATTATTCCGGGAATACAACCCAGAAAATCTTGTACTGATCACTCGATCTTTCTGAGTAAAATATTTCTTCGCGATTGTTTTCCACTGATTTTCCCTTTAGTTTCGCTTCTTTCCATATAAATGTGTCACAGTTTCTTTCCCACCATCGATCAATATCAGATCTATAGATCGGTGGAAGCATTCTCCCTTCAGGTTCCCTTTTAATGCGGGTCCCGGCAACAGAACCATTTTTTTGGCGCAAGTTTGATCAGACCAGGGTCCTTCTTAGGTTACCAACAAAAGGTACCATGTAGTCTAGAGCGCTGGCATTTTCATCTCCTTCAAAGAGAAGAAGTCTCACCCGAAGCGCTGCTGAGATAGGTAGATAGGGAAGGGTAGGGAAAAGACTTAAGAGGATCCCTAGGGCCTTCAGGACTCATTCTTGATCTTGTGTAAGAGACATGAACAGATCTGAACCATACATGTGAAAGAATCGAACCTACTTACGTTGCGAACAAGCATTTAAACGTAGAACCATCAGATCAAACTTACATACTATAAGGAAATGTTGTAATGCATAAGAAAACACACAGAGATACATCATATTTGAAAATTTAGGTCCTTCTTCATATTATCTTTGGAATCTTTCAGTGATTACAAACTTGGAATTACACCATAGTGTAGTGTAAAGACTCTTGACTCTGAACTCATGTTGCAGAGCTCCAACTCTCGAACTGATAGATCAAATTCATTACAGACTCACGAATTAACTGACCAACAACAACAATGGCAACCACAATAACTAATCAACCCCTTTACAATTATGTTCATCACTATGTATAAGTTGGGTTGTGTCTTCCTTTTTGGCTTGCACACTTTGTTGTTCTGTTGTAGCTGTTTGTTTCTTAGTTGGCGTTGCTCTAACTTTCGCAACTGCTTTATGTTACTCTTTCTCGTTATGATGTCCAGCCTCTTTTGAAGCTTGCGCAACTTGTGCTCAGTCAAAACTTGCACAATTCCTCATCCAAAAATGAAGGGCTCAACAATGATGTCTCTCCTTTACAAGTTGTAAGGCCAAAGTTCCTTTTCGATGATGGAAACAAGAGATCAGAATGTGATCAGGAATGTATAAAATCTTCACAAGTTCTCATGCTCATGAGGAATCCATGATACTGACATGGACATCATTCCCACATACTCAATACATAAAAAGAGGAAGAATAAAAGGTGGGCCCCATCAACATGGATCCATCAAATGCCTTAGATCCGCGGCTTAGATCCAAGCGTAAACATGTATCCCATACAAAGATCCTGAAACTACGAGATTAAGAACTACTTCGCTAGCCACTTATCATGCAAAATCCATAATTTCTCTGTCACATGTAACTGATTGGTTTTATGTGGAAGAAGAGAAGAAAAGAAAAGAAAAGATAAAAGGAATAAGTTGATATTGTTGCCTTGCTACATTCTATCCATGCTCCTTCAGACCTGTAACACGCATGCTATGCTGCAACATTTAATGTAAAAAAAAATAATGAAAAGCATGCTTATATTCTATTCTCCAAAACTTATCTTGCCAATATGAATCTCTGCTGCAAAAAAAAACCTCGCCATTGGATTCACGTCGACGAATTACCTAAAAATGATTGTCAAATCGTCTCCATCGGATACAACCACATTCAGGCCCTTTTTGGACCTCCTGCCTCGATCTGCATGCAATTCTAGGCAATTAATGCATTGTTTTCATTGAAATATGTGTCAATGTAAAGACTGGTTGCACTCCCCCATGCACTGGCATAGTTCAGCACTTAAGTAAAAAAGAGGGTGGAATTACCCATGAGCCAGTTTAGCCGAATTGATTGGTGAAGGCTAAGTTAAGGCGCTAGTTAGCGGAAGTCAAGGGGTCAAATCCATTGGACTCATTTTTGGAATNCCGCCATATTTGGTAGGATGCCGCCATATTTGGCGGAGTTTAATTTAAACTTAAATTTCGAAATTTTTGGCATGTGCCCTCATTGGGCATTTGTCGACTACCGCATGACATCCTATGATTGGGCCATGTGGCAGCCACCCATTGGCCCTACTGACTGGGCCTGCCATGTCACCTACTAACATCACCTGTACAGACTACCATGTCAGTTGTTGACTGTACCTGCCACCTCAGTTGCCACGCCATATGTACGGACTGCCACGTTAGTTGTACAGACTGCCATGTAAACTATATGGACTGTCATGTCATCCTTCTACATCATCTATACAGACAATACGTACTGCCACGTGGCATGATTTGATTGTTCCACAGATCGACTTGAAAATGCCAAAACTAGGTGACACATGGCAACCTCTAGTGCTGCCACATCATCATGCTAACATTAGCATGCCACATGTCTCCTTCCTGCTCCTGTCATGTGTTTTGTACAGATGTTGGCGTCATCCGTACGAATGATGATGTCAGTAGTACAAACACTGACTCATCCCCTATTGACTGATCTAGGTTGACCAAACATTGACTGCGAATATATTTCAATCTATAACTTCCTTTGATGAGTCGTTTGCATCGTTGGAAAGATTGTGACGCGCTCTTCACGATCATGCCATTTTCACTAAGTTTTGGGAACTTTGAATTTTTCCCTTTCATTTCCTACTGAGACCATTTTGAGCCTCCTAGGACACTTCTGAAACTTTTGTGATGTTCCCTAGATCCATCCGGATCAATCATAGTTGAGATAAATAACTTTATACAATCCAAGTGTTCATAAATGAAATAAATCTTAAGACAAATATTATATGAAGGGTTTGATATATATGTGAATGGTAACATTAATCTTGGTGTGTATCTGCATGGAAGATAGGGTATTGGAACCTTACCTCACTTGAATAATGATGACATTCGGAACACAATGAACTCCATTATTGTAGATGCTAGATGTAATATCCATGGCCAAACCTCTTATCTCATTGGATCCATATCGAAGCCTTAATGCGAAGATCGAGATAAAGAAATCCATGTTGTTGCCTACGTGTGAACATTGTTACAGGCATTAGATATATCAAGCAAACTTAGAATGACAATGTTACGTTTTGTTGTTGGTCTGGTTTCCCTGCTGGTAGGCCAACAATAAAAAAATTGTATATTATCTTCTCATTAGTAATATAAAGACTCGGGATTATTGAAAAAAATAAAAATAAATGTGTTATTTTTAAAGTAGCATTTAAAGTTGTACTTTTGAGCAGAGTTTCCATTGAAAATATGTATTACCTATAAGTAACATAAATGCAATATATTGTTGGATTTGAGATTAAAGTTATATAATTTTTTCATTTAAAATATTTAAAATCAATTTTAATAAATTATGTTTAAAATGATAAGTTATATGAGTGTTGTAATTATTTTCAAAATTACCTAATCCATCTATGCAAGAGAAATTTAAGTTGTCAAAATTGTAGTTTGAGTAAAATAAGTGTAAAATGACCAAAATATTAATTATCAAGTTTTTTCTTTTGTAAGAAGTCCCTAGAGGATGTGATGCAATTGCAACAAGATGAAGCCTTTGGTCCTTGTCGTATTATTACTTTTACTTATTTGTTTGATTTGAATATTCATGAATAACTATGTTTTCAAAAAACAAAACAATGGTCCTCGGATGGGATGCCCACATGAAATGATGGGCGCAACACAGTCTAGGGCCACACGGCCAGGCCACATGGAAACAGGTGGCAGTCTAACGTCGCTTCCACCCTCACACCCTCGTTGGCATGCAAATGATTTGTTGTCACCTTTCCTCCCACACGCGAACCATGCATCTCACATGATTCAGAACCTGCAAGTCTTCATGGTGTTGCATGACTAGCCCTCCCGATCACCTCAGCTCCAGCCAGCCATGATATCTTCCCCCTTGTCAACTTTGCTTGCTCATTTCTATCGAAGTGACCTCCCCGAGGCTCATTCCATTCTTTGCTCTGCTCTACATCTCTGGTGTGATTCCTCCATTGGTGTTTTGGAGCTCTCTGGTGCATACCCTCCGTGCAGAACTTTAGGAAGAACCCTCTCCCTTCCCTTCATGCCATGACGAGGCCCAGGACCAAAGTGGAGCAACACATTCTGAGGGCAGGGAGAAACCACCCACTCTGATACGTGGCCGAGCCGAGGCCTTCTCGAGTTGTTTCCCCCAGCAGCCATCGACTTCTCCCCTCATCCCATGGATGTTCACCCACGAAGAAAGGTTTCCCTCCTCTTATTGGTGGTATTCTCCTTCTAAGCGTTGGTTGTGGGATCCTAGTTGTGGCCCCTCTCGAACCCCTACATTTGTAGGGTCGAGTGGTTTGATATCATGGAAAATTCGATTTTCTATGCGTCACCTCCCCCCTCACCCCGCCGACATCCCTTATTTCTACACCACCCCTTGTCCCTCCCTCGCGGTTTCACATTCCTCCCCTCTCCTAGGCTCCTCTTGATCTCTCTGCTCTCCCACCGCCATTCTCCTTTTAATAGCAAGGAAGATGAGTGAGTTGAGCTCTTGACCACTCTAAGCATCATCAAAAAAGATCTGGAGGACATCAAAACGGACATGCGCAAAGTACAGACAAGGGGAATACGGGGTGGCACCCGGAGGTGGATAATGTGATGGCGTTTCTGCAAGACCTTAGAAGAGCCATGGCGGAATGAGAGAAAGGGAAATCACATGCAGCGCAGGTCTATGCCGGGCTGCGTCTAGGTCTAGGTTACTAATGCATTCCCATGTTTTTTCTCTCTTACTATCAATATTTCAACCCTGCGTGGCATATGAGAACTCTTTCCCTCATGCACTTGACATCTAGCCCTGCGTGGCCACGTAGCTAAGTTTCTATCTATGGAGTGGACTTCGGACAGCGGTGGTTTCCCGAATGGGCACCGTTACTCCTTTTTTTATTTTGGACACCTAGAAGAGGTGGTTTCCCAACATGGCACCAATGCCAAGTAGTTAATTCGCTTTGGTGTCACGGTATTTTTGACCGGGGAATCAATACAATCTAAGTACTTAAAAAATAAATAAATAAATAAATAACAATGGTTTTAATGTTAATTTAGTGATTTGTAAATCTTAATGTTTAAAGAAATTTACAAAAGAGGATTACTAATTGGTGAAGTTTTTCTGTAAACAATTAGGGTGTGATAAAAGTGATGGAAATGGAGTAAAAATTGTTTTTTGTTAATGAAATTGCATATAAGAGGGATAGATTGCATAACAAAAGTGAGAAGTGGGAAGTTTTGTCAATATATATTTTGAGAGAACTAAATTTATCTACACAATTGAAATCAAGTGGAAGTGAAAAGTTTTTTCAATGTAAATTTTTGAGAGCTAAATTTATCTATACAATTAAAAGTTACAATTTAAAATAACAGATAATAAGAATTACCGCATTAAATGACAAGGCTAAAGTAAGAAGAACTATCAAATCAATCAAGTACTAAAGCAAAAATTAATGGGACATAAATAGATTAAAAAATGAGATTAAAATAATCATATCTCGCACATAAAAAAATGCTCATATTAAATGAAAAGTGAAAGTGATGACTAGGTGACATTTGGAGGTTTTTACATTTTTAATTTAATTAAATATTGGAATCCGACAATACCTATTAAAACCACATAAAAATAGTCGCATCACTCTCTTCAACCAATGAAATTAAATTTCAGTTTTTAAAAATAAAACAATATTTTTTATTTAAAAAAATAGAATTAATAAAAGAAAATTTTTAAATTTTAGAAAGTTGTATGTCATCACAAGCAATTAATTGAAAGTCAAAGAAAATTGACTCCATAGGCAGGTATAATAAGAGATTATATAGATCCTCGAGTTTCCCATTGTATAGTTTATGTTGGTTGTCATGGGTATATTTTGGTGTTTTGATGTTTTGGCATCCACTTTGGCAGGTATCTTGCTATACGTTTAGGAAGCTAAATACTCTATCAGGTGCCACACTACTTAAAAGCAGAGTTCTTTGGCTCTCGAATGGATATAAAAATAGGGGGTTGTCTAACTCTTCTATGTTTTGGCCCTTAGCATAAATCTAGACGAAATCACAATTTTGTTGTTTAAAATTGCATTTTCTATGCAGAAGTTTACTAAAAATAAACCCCTAGAGCACTGAGATTATATAGAATTAACCACTCAAATCATATCCAACAATTTATGGCCAAATTTCAAACAAATATCACTGGAAATAACAAAAACATGGGAACATTTAGACTTCACATTAAAAATACTAAGATTTTTCATTGTTACATCCGAGGTGTATATAATAGCACCAACTATAAAGCTCATAATAACAAAGAAAATATTGAATCCTTTAATTTTTTAATAAATATGGATTATGACTTTTATCATATTTATTTATTCCAAGGACAACTTTAAATGAATTTTTTTTCCCATAAATTATGTTGACATAATGCAATTTTAAAATAAATAAAAGAAATTTAATTATTTTTTTTTTTTTTTTTTTTTTTAAAAAAAAAGAAAAAAATACTAGCATATATAATTTTCCTTACTTTAAATTTAAATTGAATATTTCAATGCAACTTTAACAAGTACATCATAATGTACCATATGCTTTAGAACTTATTAAACAGATTTATATTAAAAATATATGTATCATATCATAATAAAAAAACCTTAGCATACCATATCCTTATGAATGTATTAAACAAACTTTACCCATAAAAAACTTAACATACCATATCCTTAATGTAATAAACAATTTTATATTAAAATATTTTTTTTTTTTTTTTAAGTTTAAAAAAAAAACCTTAAAATTGAATCCGAAGTCGCCCAATATAAAGCAAGCATGAGATATCACTTATGTGCTCATTACCTTGAACACCGTAATATTAAAAACACCTTAAATTTAATGAATTGGGAATATAGTGCAGTATAGTCTGGCTCATTGATCGGAAGCGATTATAGATAAAAATTTGAGTTGAAAGTCTTGACAGTCATGGTCAAGTTTTAGCATTTTTTCGGAGAGTTACCTTTCAAGAAAGCGGGTTTTGTAAATTTTTATATCCTTTTTGAATATAAAGAGCATTTTCTGATGAAAAAAAGTTGTTCAATATAAAAAAAAACATGAGATGTCATTGTTTTTTATGTTCACATTACATTAAATTAAATAACGGGGTTTCATTCATGATTGAGATTGACAAGGACACTTTGCAAGTAATGGTTGGGCGTGAATGTAGCACATAGAATATTTCCGATATATGTAAAACAAAGTGCATCAATCAATGTTCATATCCTTTGGTTTTATTTTTTAATCTTTAAAAAATTGTTAAGTTATTCTGAATGTGGGCCATGTCTTAGCAATCATCAATTCTGCCAGGTCCATGTCTTGCCAATCATCATGCTAGAAGTGGACCATCATCTCTTATCTTGAGGGCCGGGATAAAGTTGGATCATCTATTGTCTTGAGGAAGGGACTAAAGTTGGATTGCAAGTATATGTAGGGGAATGATCAATGATCCTAATACCTCGACAATTTTGTTGCCTTGGATTGTAAGCATACTTTAGACAAATTTGTTGCCTTGGATTGTAAGCATACTTTAAAGGAATATTGATGTTGTTGCCTTGATTTTAAGCATATTTTAGAGGGTTGGGCCCACCTTGATGTTGTTGTCTTGATAAATTTGTTGCATACTTTCGAGGGGCCAATATCTTGTACCTTGATTTCTTTTATGTTGTTGCCTTGATTGTAAGTATAGATGTAAATACATTATTATTATATATAGTGTTTATAAGTATTTTTATTGAAAGTTTTTCATCTTCTTAAATATTTATTAGTCCCTGTAGGAATGAGGCGAGGACTATAGCGATAAGTTCATCGTTGAACTCATATTAGTTTAAGGTTGACTTCCAAATTTCTGAAAAAATGCTATTGTTTAACTTAGAAACTTTATATACATCATTTTTTAATAAAAATTTATGGATTTGTCACAATCAAATTGTGATTAGATTGGTTGGGAAGTTTGAAGTCTTATTGCCGGCTTTGCTTCTTCCCAGGCAATTCTTCTTGCTTTGATAAATGCTTTCACTATAGTTTCAAATGTATCAAGTTTCATAATGTATCAAAGCCGTTCAAAACACGTTATATCTCCCATTAGCTGAGGATGGTAGCAGTTGCTTATGTAATAATCGGGCCTTTTGACATCGACTATCTCCACTCAGTTGGCGGTGACATTTCATTTACCATTTACCGGATATGAATCTGACCGATATTTTTGAGAAAATCAGGCCGGGGATATAGCACAGAAACCTGCTTGATAATCATCAACAAGTCATCGGATAACCATTAAATAATATGAATATCTATAAAAAAATCCCACCACCTCCTCCCGTATTTATTGTGCTCCGTCAACTTCAACACGAAACAGACGCTTATTCTCGATTGTAATCCCATAGTCTTACTTAATTAATAAAATTAAATACATTAAAGAAATTCAAGATTAACGGGTAATTGACATAACGGGTGTCATTTTTATGGGCATTTGATATAATGGATGGAGGGCAATTGGAATAGTGGGTGTCTCGTTTTAACAACAATTGGTATTGTGGGATTAAATTTTTTAAGGGCAATCTTTATTTGGGTTTTATCTGTCTGGTTTGTTTGTTTGTAAGTTATGTTTTGGGATGCATTCAACGATTGGATGTAGGAGTTTGAAGCATGTTTCAGTCCAAACTTGTTGCAATAATGTTACTTTTTGTGAGCATTTTTCCACTGGGTCTCCTTAGTTTGAGATCAGGCATATAGATATAGAAAGTTTGATCTACTCTCAATCATATTTAGAAGGGCATTTCAGAGAGCTCTGAACCTCGTAAGATGTGAATCCATTTCTTTATGTAGTGAATCCCATCACGGGTGTGCGCTCGTTTTTTATTTTGAGTGAGTGGAGTGTCTCTGCGTTTTTGTTCTTTATCTATACGAGTTCTAGAAGATATTTGTTCTTTATCTAATGCGTTGATATTTGTTTTAATCACTTGTCTCGTTGTGCTGTGGGGATTTTGTAGCTGAGCCATTAAGATTCAAAAGAAGATAGAGTTCAACGATATCTGTCACGAGGTACAAGAAGTCATTCCTTAACATGCAAGTAATTCATGGATAGAGGGTGTCATTGGCGTCGCACCCTTACCTGGAACTTGGAAGTTTCTTCCGTGTATCTTTGACTCCAGTTTGTAGAAATTGGAAGAGTTGTTGGGATGCAGAGCAAATATTAGTAATCTCCTGTTACAGATTATTGGTTAAGCTATAGGTTCTTGGATACTATTTTGCGCGAGGACGATATTAAATGGCAGATTGAAGGGAGCCAAAGTTAGACATTAGGCTTGTACTTAAGCTGGTTCTTACCCAACCCCAGCTCAGTGTGGAGACTTTGAAGAGGAGGAAGCCATGAGGTTATTTGTCTCCGTCTGGGAGTATTCTAAAAGCTAAAGTTGATGATAAAGGACTTCTTCAAATCCTGCGACCCGACCTTCTATATAACAATTTTGAAGAGGAACAAATTCATCAAGGAATTTGTTTCTAGCAAGTAGTGGTCTTTGGAAGACAGAAGTTGATTTGCGGACAATAAATTTCGTTTTCAAGTGGATTAGTAATGGGGTAACTTCTTCTCTTTCACGATTTAAGTGATAGCTATTGTAGATTCTTGATCATAACTTTATTCCAAAATAAGCTGAAGGCTACTTGATATGTTCACGTTAGATTGAACATGCAAGTCTAAGAGATCTTGATAGAACAATTGGAAAATAACCCGGTGAAAGTTGGTGTTTGTAGGTGCAATTTATCATCTTCCCTTGGGCGAGACAGAGCCTTGCTTTGCTTTTGCATTGCAAGTTTCTTAAGGGATATTTTTACTGGGTCAGAGTGGGGTTTCATTTGATACTTGAAATACAACTTTGTATTTTAATTTCTAGATTAGATGTCTTTCAAAAGCATTGTCTGTGACATGAGAAATGGGATTGGTAGAATTTATAGGAGAAGTTTTGAAGTGAAGTTGTCACATATTCACCGGTCAAAATCCCAAAGTGCAGTTTATGAAGAGCGGATTCATGCTTCTCCTGTCCAGCAAAGTTGTTGGGCCAACCTTCCTCCAGAACTATTTCACGATGTGATTCAAAGGCTAGAGGCTGAGTGAAGTAACTTGGCATTTCGCAAACATGTTGTTGCTTGTCTTTGTTATGCACGCAGGTGCTTGGAGGATATAAGTAAAGATTGTCCAAACTTGAGAGAAGTACAGCTTCGCATTTCAATATCATTAAACGGGGTGAGATGTGAGCTTCCTTCTAGTTTGCATTCAGAAGATATTTAGATCCGGCATTTTTAGAAAGAAGATAAGTCTAACTAACAACAGAGCGGACATGTCAATTCATTTATAATCCACTTTACATAACTGGATCTATCGTTTTTCTTTAGTTGGATGTACTTGTTATGTTTTGATGGGAAAATTATAAATATGATCTTCTTTTGCATAAACAATCTTTACAAAAGTGGTACTAATATGCTAGGTCACCTTTTATTTGTTAAATCTGAGTTTCCCTTCTCTTGCCAGTATTTTTTCATTTGGCCTCGCAAAAGTTAGTCTTACACTTATGATTTCATTATTTTCCTTTATTCACTCTTTGACAGCCCGAGCCACGAGAAGCACCCATACAATGCTTTATTAAACGGGACAGAGCAAAATCTACATACCATTTGTATATGGGTTTAAGCCTTGGTAAGTATTACTCATTTTACTTATTTTTGCTCTTACATTAATAATGACTATATGGAAATGCAAAACCTATCTTCAATATTTAAGAGTGTTCACTTGCACGTCCTTGCAAAGTCAAATTTTTAATTTTGAAAAGGAATCTACATCTGCGATTGCGATTGTTAGGTTGTAATTTTGATTTCCACTGTAATTTCCAATGTATCAGCCCCATGCTTCTAGGCAAGTGTTCCCTTGAGACTCTAATTATGCTTTCTATAATAGTTCATTCAACTATCTATGTACGGTAATTTACGACCATTATACAATCTATCATAGGTCATTCTACAGTTCCATCTCCTCGTCCACCTAAGCATCCATTTTTCCAATTATAGATAGACAGTCTGAATCCATTCCTTGGTCTGATTACCACGTCTATCCTTAGCATATAACCCATAGTTACATACTTTGTTGAGGCATTAGAACCAAGAGTAGCATCTACAATGTACCTTTCTATTTCCAATACAGACACAGTGACAACTTAGTATGCTTCATGTTTCAAAGACACTATGCATCACATAGAGTTTCTCTTTTCTTTCTGAAATGTTTTTGATAGCAGTGGTGAAGATTTAGCACCATTGAAAGCCCATTTTCAAGCAATATATGGAATCTTGAGTTAGAAAACCTTAAGAATAGGACTCCAAAGCAAGTAGAAGCAGTACTAGTATGAGATAATATTTTTTTCTTCACTGTGAAGATGAGAATTATATGTACTAGAGCATACCTCGTAGAAAAGTTTTGTTGCATAGAGTTAATGGTCTATACGCTGTATCATGCTGTAGGTGAATTTGAGGGAACACTCTAAGACATACAAACAAGAGGCATGCAGGCCGATTATTCCACCACCTTCTCTTGCATTCATTTCTCATTTAATTTAGCAGGTTTTTTCACGGTTTTAGTTTCTATCTTCTATTTCTCCTCCTCTCAGTCCAGTCGATGCATAGCCAAATCTGGTAAAGGGGTGAGATGTTGAACAAGAGCAGTTGTAGCATCTGAGGCTAAATATGATGGCTCATTTGAGTCAAAGGAGAGGTTTCAAACCTGCATAGAGCATCAAGGATATAATGGCAGCTCATCCAATCCCATTAAAGAGCTTGAGCAGCGGTGAATCTGATGTATCATGCTGTAGGTGAATTTGAGAGAAGGCTCTGAGACATGGATGAAAGGAACACAAACTGGCAAGCTAAATTTTGAAAGAAAACGGTTTCCCAGCTCCAGAAATTGGTTGCACTAGTTTTAAGTGGTGGATAAAGACCGGAACGAAGGCCAAACCCTCGAACAAAGCATTGAAAATTCCTGAAGTATCTAGTGGAATATGGAAAAGCAAGAAACCCCAGTCTACATAGAACAAGAAATTCCCTCGAGCCCATAAAAGAAGAAGCACTCCTTGGGTGTATAAGGCTAGTCATTACCTTCTGTCTGGATACTTACACTTTCATTATGTTGTTTGTATCTGGTCTGAAGCCATTTGTCATCTGTTTTTTAAAGGAAAACCTCACGGAACCCCTCCTTACCCAGAATATCCAGATGGAAGACAGTTCAACCACCAGCTACAATAACTGGAAACCCAACGGAACTCTGCCAGACTCTAACCTCATCCAGACTAGAACGGAAGACCTCGCGGTGAAACCCACCTTGAAAACGGTCCATTCAAACCAATTGAGTGAGCTAACCCACTCGACTATATGTATTGGGGTGTTAAATTATATGTCTATAGGTCTCGTTATAGAGCAATTCAGTTTTCTGTTTCAATATGAAGGGTATGAAGGACAAATCTGTATGTAGTGACATAATGGTATAACCAGATATGATGTGCTTGTGACTCTCTGTGAGTTGGGGAGTTTAGCGTATAAATTAAGAAAAAACAAGTCCGTTTTCTTTACCCGAAAGAAAAAAATCATAATTAGTGCTAACATACCCGGCGTTAAATATTATGGGCGGAAGGAGATAAATGAAAAACAACTCCTCGTTGAATAGCATAATATGCGAGCTTTTCCTTGGCTAAAGAGCAATACTATTTCTCCTGTGCACAAACCCTGTCATCACATAGAAAATCGATAAAAACAACTCATGTGATTGGGTTTGAAGAACTATGAGAAATAATTTATTCTCAAAAGCTAAAAATACTCACAATTACTAGTGTTGTAATGGACTCACTCATCCATTTGTTCTCCTCCAAAAGATGCCCAATTACAATGCAAGCACTGGACATGACCAATTGTTGAAAATCCAAATCCCTGCACACCACCAAGAAGAACAACCAGACTTCACCAAAGATCGCTGCCTGAGAAAACGAAAGAAACCATTTGAACAGAATTAGTTCAGCCGCAATTTAAAGGCCCATAATCGGGAACGAGTGCAAGAACAACAAATGGACAAGTGTTCAAACCACAAAGGCAACCGATTAGTCCAATATTAAACCCTGGTGGGGCCGCTCTTGTTCTGGCTATCGGACGCGACTTCACACACAATATCATAAGCGCCATTACCGGCCGCTAAGCGCAAGCGAGGAAAGCAAATCGGTAATGTCTCTCACAAAAGCGAAGGCGTTTCATTCCTTGTTCTGTCTCAGCTACCATTTCTTGCTCCTCAGCCACTTCTTCTTAATATGCGCTTCCGACTACTATCTGCCCTACACATTTCCCGACCATGCATTAACGTGCATGGGCAATGACATGTATGTCTAGCGGCCCGGATCGGTGCATGCATTCGGCAGTGTATAAATTTATTCATCTCTACGTCGTGCCATGCATAGATATAAAAAAATTAAATCGGAACCAATTAAGTGGCTTATCGAGAGTTACCGCGATATATCATTAACCTAATCGATTCAATAAAGTGATCAACAATAGTTAAAGGTTATTGTGCCGGGTGATTTGTTGCGTACGGTTGTCGTTCATTCGCGTGTCATTCTTGGCCGGTGGTACCATCCACCGGTCGTATAATGTTACGAAAGCAAGTCCAGAAATGGTGGAAAAGACGCTAAGAGAAACCGTCGGGATTTGGAAGTGGGAACCCATGCTTCTATCCATGGTGTTGCCCTGCTTAATGAAGAACAATGTGTTATGTGATACTGCAGCCATTCCAAAGGTCAAGCAAGATAACCAGATGGGCACCATGTTCAATATAAGCTTCGTTTCCTCTACTTGAGTCAGAGTGCAGACCTTCCATGGATTTGGCTTTACACTTACCTGTGTGTCACTATTCCGTTCGGAAGTGTTTTGCACCACTATGGCTGCCTTGTCCAGAAACCTAGCCAAAAAAAACTGATATTAACACATTTTTATTGGCTGTTGAGAGTCAAATAGCTATAATTATATGATAGATCCATCTTTAACTGAAACTATAGTTATGATAGATCCATCTTTAACCGAATATATTTTAATCCCTCTTTTAGTAGATCGATCTTTGTTAAGCTTTTGCCGTTAATATAAATGAAACAGAGAAATAATAGAAAAAGAGAAAATTGATAATTGTTTTATTTGTGAATCTATTAATGAGATTAACCGCAATTCATTTTTCTCGGGTAAAAAAAATCGGTGTATCCCGCATTTCTTTAAAAAAATAATTCGACTAAAATAGATATAACGGATCATATAATTTACAAATCTTTTACTTACTGAAAATTATCTGTGTGTGATAGATGCCACTGGCTCGATTTTATGGATCCCATATCCCGATCCTCATAAAGCAAGCTCATATCTGAAGGAATGCTCATATTTCTTTTTCTTATAGCAACGACTGTAACTTGAGCGATACTAGTGATAGGGATGCCTCTGGGAAGCTTGTGTCTGTAGAATGGTGTTCCATACAAAAATACAACACTGGCTATAACCATGGCCACTGTGACAATCCCGATTCCGAATCCCCAGCTTACGTTATCGTCAACGTACGCAATTACAGTGACAGCTAGGAGAAGGCCACTTAAAATCCCAAAATACCATAAATTAAAGAAGGAACTCTTTTGGAGCATTTCTGTTTTATCTCCCTCATCGAACTGGTCTGCACCAAATGCTTGCAGAGAGGGCTTGTTACCACCGGTCCCCAACGATATCAAATACAAAGACAAGAAAAAAAAACACCAATCTGGGTAGGCGTTGCTTTGCTGCATATTCCATCGCATTGATCAGGTGGCTTCAGAGCCGACAGAGATACTCAGAGGGTCAACAAGAGTAATCCCTAAAACATTAATTTATACAACATAAATCAGAATGAAGTAGAGTGCATAATCAGAAAAACTATAATATATCTGACAACAGTCGTTATGCACATATATTTAAAAATCTTGGAGTCCCACCGAAAGATATATTATCAGGGAGATGAGGACCATCCAATAGCGTCCACAGTAAACATCTGCTATAAAGCCCCCTATAAGAGGCGTAATGCATGTGACACCAATCCAGTAGCTGACATTTTTTAGCGGAAGTTGCAAGCCCTTCGTGCAAGACGGTTGTTAGATAGGTGATCAAGTTTTTTGAAATCGAAAAATCTCTTGTGACCTTTGTTTGTAATTCCTTCTCTGCACAGTGCATAAATCACGGTGTCATATTGGAAAGTTTCAAATAGATAGCAAGAATTGCCCACGTCTTATAGGGATGGTTTGTGATATATAGCCAGAAGTGCCCACGAGCTTCCCATTGGACGGAACTCTATATCACACAATCCACATGATATGTATGTATTTTATATTAGAAATATGTATTATTTTATATTAGAAATCCACATGAAAATCACTGGTCATATCCACCACCGATTTGATATATTCCTAGAAACTCTAGAGGTCGTCCATACGCACACGGAGCCCTATATTACATTATTTAATGGGAAATCCGCCTATGCGTGTTGGTCAGAGAACTTTATATTACACTATTTGATGGGAAGACTGCTATGCGTGTTGGATAGAGAACTTTATATTACACTATTTTATGGGAAGGCCGGCTATAATACAAATCGACATCAAAATCACCATTGATATGAGGCACTACTAATTTGATATATCATAAAAATTTTATCATTTTTATGTTGATGACTCTATTTAAGCTAGGATTGTAGGTAGTTTGATTAGAGTTTGAAGCGCAAGTGGTATATTCACGGTGAATGAAGACAACATGCTCTTACATCTCGAATTAGGCGAAGGAAAAAAAAACAACTCACTAAAAATTCAACCACTGACTTTACTTCTTAAATCACCTATTTCATAAAAGTTGATGTCACTTGCATGAAGACTAAAGAGCAACATTGTACCATAGTCTTTGCTTCCACCTTCTTGAAAATAGACCAAAGAGCAACGTGTACCATAGTCTTTGCTTCCACCTTATTGAAGATAGAACACATATGGTACGTACACAGTAATATATATTAATATATATGCATATCTTGTAGATTTCTTGCGCCCGGCTTATCGAAAAATGAAATCTTTTGTGCAATGCTACATTGGAATATTTACCATGAAGAAATTTTCTAGCTTATGGTGAATCATGCATTAAATCACATTTCGATTCCTTCTCTTTTGTTATGTACAGTATCAGTGATCCAATAAAATCAATCACAAAATAGATTAGCCTTCATTAGAATATCTACCATTCAATTGCATCACACCATCTAATTGCACAATATTGTTTTCCAATTAAATTTATTTATTCCTTCATTTTTAATTATTTTCACAACGCTAGTTTATTGTAAACAAATAATCCTTACAACACATTCATTTTATAAAATGAGTAACACCAACTTCAAAATGCCTCCGACACCAAAACTAAAGAAAACTTAAATCACAACATTCTACTCTAGTTTGCAACTATACCTCTTTATAAAATTCACAAAATTGAATTTTCTCATACTACAACATTAGAATGCTATTATAATCATACTTCAACATTGGAATATTTTGCCTTATGAACATTCTTCAATTTAATTGCATTAAATTCAGTAGGGACTGTTTTGGCTCATTTGTATGTTTGTAAGTTATATATTATTATTAATTTTATATTTTTAATAATGTTATTATGCTTACTTTTAATAATGTTAATATGTTTATTATGATTAATTAAAATTTTAAGGGGAATTTAAGAAGTTTAAAATTAGGGTCGGTTGTTCTAATCCTAAATAATATTTCGATTTTCTCGGAAGCGATTTGTGACGAACTAGGGTTCTGCAGAATTTTCGTGGTGTCGGGTTCTAGCAAGGGCCCCAATGGGACTCGCCGCAATGGAGAGAGCAGTGGCATCTTCTGAACAAGTCAACTGCTTGGTGACGAGGCAGAGAGAGAACCAAAGAGAGCCGACCTTTGTGCATGGACTTATACTGACTATATGGGAGGAAGGCCCAAGGGCCAGGTGAGCTCAGAATCGACCACGAAAAAGCTTCCTCCCTGTTGCTCCACAGAGCCGGGTAAGTGCATCCCACTAGTACCACAAGCCCCTAAATATGTGATTAGTTCACCACGAATTGAAGAGAAAAAACAATTCATGAGGGACTATGCCCTTGTGGGAAAGTTTTTAGGCCTTTAGCCCTCAGAACGAGATCTGATCCAGGTGGATCGATCTTGAGTGGAAACCCAAAAGGTCACTATGAATTCGACTAGGATCCAGGGCTTTCCTGATAATCTTCTACAATCTTGAAGATCATAATCATATCTTCGATGGAGGGCCATACTTTTATAACTCAGTGAGCCTCTTCTTAGCTTACAGACGGAGAGAAATTCAGCCACGAAGGAAGACTTTGCTCATCTTGATGCAAAGGATTAGGTTATACTCCCTCCACAAGAGTTACGGCGAGGAGGTTCGTAGTGCTCCCGGTAACACCATGGGCTGCAAAAATCATCTGCGAGGAGGCCTACAAGCTGCAGTGGTATGCTTCCTATGCAGAGTATATCGCGTTTATCACGAGAATATCACTAAGGCACTACTGGCTCCATTATCTTGGAATACTAGGATGAATATTGGACCCAGACCATTGATTATGAGCATATTCCATTTTAATGAAATGATTGTCATGATAATGGACATTTGAGAATGCCCTCAACACGACTCCAAGGAAGGTAACCAGGCAACAAAAGACAAGAATGACTTCATGCAGCCCACGGGGAGGCAGTGACGACCCGGCCAGGCAGCTTCGAGGAGGTAAGAAATGGGGACCCATCCTCTAGCAATGGGTCCACGGCTGCAAGATCAGCACGAAGAAACCTGCCGTCAACCACCACCAAATGAACCACCGCCGGCTAATGGATCGCCAAATGCCCAGGGGGAAAACACAACCAATCTGACCAAATGCCCAGGGAGAAAACACATCCAATCCGAGCAAGAACCCTGAAACAACCCCCCCGAGTGAGCATCAAGAAGCTCACAATCCTGGGAACATAGAGAATGCAGAAACAGAAATGGAGCTGGAAGAGCCTGATCTAGCAGGTGTCGATCTGGAACATCTTGAGCATGCTTACAGACAAAAAAAACTCTTCACCATTCCCCGGGATCAATTACGAAAAGTGCATAAGGTTTACCTTAAATCCTCAGCTGGATCCACAGCCAGAGCCACTCAAGGGCTAGGAATCCAAAACAACCAATCAAAGAGCTCCAGTAAGACCCAGAAAGATGAGAAGAGAAGAGGGCGGAAGTCAACCAACACACTTATTCAAGAAATTGGGCACTTCATGGTAAACTCAGGGAAAATCCACCTGATTTCGGATATCTTCCCTCCCCTCCCCACTCACTCGTCATCATGAAGATTATCTCATGGAACATTAGAGGTCTTAATGGGCGCAGCAAGCACAAACTGCTACGCGATCTGATCATGGCAGAAAAACTTGACATCGTCCTTCTGCAGGAAACCAAATGTGCATCTGAAGATATGGATAAATTACTCCCATACTGTTGGAAGCAGGGTGCAGCTGTTGCGATAGATGCCACTGGTACAGCAGGGGGATTAGCCATCCTCTGGAATACAAACT
>SNQJ01S0061227.1:35415-56815 GCA_010110895.2 Picea sitchensis | reverse complement strand
CATAGAGCTGGACTGCGTGGGAGGTTTGTTGACCTGTGAGTGATTCTCTCCAGGTGAGAGAGTGCACAGAGGAAGGAGAGAACTCTTGGAAGGAACCCTGTAGCTACCACAGAGCCCAGAGACTTCCGGTCCGGTCTGTTGCTGTAACCCAAGGCAAGGGAGGTTAGCAGCCGAAGGACTGTCGAGGTGACAGAGAAGGTGTATCCTCCTGGGGTGGAACAGGCATGTGGGGAATGAGGGACTGTGGGCAGTGAGTGTGGGTGGTTCTTGGGAGAGAATTCCTTCATGTGGTTGTGTACTGTTTTCCCTATAACCTCAGCCTAACCTAGGATTCCTTGTCTCGTGGTGGAGCTTAGTCCCAACTCGAGGGTGACCCACTGCTGAGTTGATGAGCAGTGTGGTCTAAGACTGGGAGGTTCGTGGAAGGCCTGAACTTGGTTGGTGGATTCTATCACTGTTAAAAGATAAGTATCTGATTATGTTTTAATCATGTTTTGCATGACTCTAATGTTTATGTTATCATGATTTCTGTTGTGTATATGAATTGGTATGAAATGCTATTGATTGTTAATTATGGCAGTAACTCATATGAATACTCTGTGTAGAATGTGTTTATTTGTTTAAATGCATGGGATTTGTAATACCTATATGAGTTATGTACCAAGTGGTGTTAAAGTTTCCTTTTAGAGCAGTTAAGCCATGGTAGCTGAAAAGGTGTGCTACAAGGGTGACGTCATGTACTTCATACAAATCACAAAACATATAGATAATAATAAAATGAATGTTTAATGTAAATGGTTATATAGTAATTTTAAATTTTTTGTTTTTATTTTTAATTGATGTTATTATTAATTTATTTTTAAGAAATGGTATTTCTAGGCATGGTTATTTAATCAAATCAAAGTTTGGCAGCCATTCATAAAATAGCTAACCAAATTTAAAAAATAATAAAAAAATAAAAATAACTTTAGTGAACTTGGGCGATTCAATAGAAGCCGTTCAATTATATCCAAGAGTTGAGACAATTGTTATAATCCTTGCGGATCACGGACTAATAATGGAAGTAAATGTTAAATTTGTCAATCAATAATACTCCATATAAGACAATAATTTGGTTTTTTTTTCAAAAACGGTCTTAATCAATAATTTTATATATATATATATATAATTTCGCTATTATTATCAATTTAAATGTAAGTTAATTTCTTATTTTTATATAATAATTAATTTCTAAAACAATATGGAGATGTTCATCTTACTTTTTTTCCAAAAGAAAATTTGTTCAAAATTATATTAAAGATATAGTTTTCTTTACATATTGACCATACATAAGATTCCAAAATTCCTTTGTATCTAGAGTACATAAATAAAGGCCTATTCAAGACGCCTCATATTCCCTTCAAGCAAAAAAACAAAAAAACCTACAGTTCAGTGGAATGAAATGAAAGATTCAAAATTTCCATTCCAAAAGGACTTAACTGTTTACCCCCTTCGATGTTTCTACTAAAATAAAGATTCAAAAAAAGTCATAAAACCATTTCATGGCAGAGAAGTTTAGAATATATCCAAATGCTTAGTTTCACCCCCTCCTCCGAGTTCCCATTGATAAAAAGTTAACCTTCCAGCAGGTGATAATAGTGCTTCTTTGGAAAGCGTATCTGCCTCCTTATTAAACTCCCTGAAAATATGATGGAAAGTAAGGGCATGGAATTTTTTACATAAAAACTTTGTGCGTTTTTTCCATCCTTCAATAGCTACTATATCCAATTTTCCCTTTTCATTTAGCTATTCAATAATGACTTTTGAATCGCCAAAATCTTGCATCCGTTGAATACCCAAAAAATTTGCTAGAAACAGTGATGCCCATATTCCTAATAATTCAGCCTTGGAATTTGTACATCCACCACAATTAAAAAACCACCTATAGATCAAAATCTCAGAAATTGTAATTACTCCTCCGGCATCACTATATCTTACTTAAATAACTATATCCACCGACAACTTTTTAATTTATTATCAATTCAAATATAAATTATTATTTTTATAATTTTATATAGTAATTATTTAAAACTAGATATCTAAATCTAGATGCAACAATAAACAACATTTTTTTATTAATTATAAATTCAAATTAATTATTAAAAATTAGATATCAAAATTTATATATATTTACAATAATGTTTTTTAATTGATTATAAATTTAAATACAATTAATTACTAATTTCTGTAAGATAATTATTGATAACTAATATTAAAAATAAAAATAATGATGGTGATGATGATTATTGATAACTAATATTAAAAATAAAAACAATGATGGTGATGATGATTAACTTCCATTCATATCGTATTGGTTTATCGGACCTTCGGAGGGTAAGGGATTACTTGCAATTCTTTAGAATTTTGTTTCTGTGCTCGAAAAACATTAAGAGAAGCTTTCCAAGATCACTATAGTTTTGTTGAGTTAAAAGGTTATGAAGGTTGGTAGTGTGACAAATATTTTGAAATTGAGATCTAATTTGAGTATAGGTTAGACAATCTAAGAGAAAGTGCTTTTCATCTTCAACCTTCTTAGTGTAACAAAGGTGACACACTCTTTCATCCCAGGGCGTTTTAGGAATTGAACAATGCCCAATTTCACTATGGAGCTCATGAGAATTTGTTATTATCTTAGCAAGATTTATTTTTTCTTTATGTTTGTCAAAACAGAGAGATAATTTTGATCTTCTAGATTAGGGTTGATTACATCCTTATAATACCTTAATTTTTTTTTCCTCTAACTCTTTATCACACCACATTTTCTCGTTAAATTTTAATTTAATGATGTTTTTAATAGTATCATTATTCTGCAAAATGGTATCTTCCATAATACCCCAATAGCTTAGCCAAGACTATGCATCTTTATGCCATCCTCGCTTGAGTCGAAGGTGGTTACAATTGGATTTTGAAGCAATTTTAGGAAGCCTCTTGTCTTCCATGATGTTTAACTTGTTCTTATACATTAGGTATCTAGTCATAGTCATGGTCTCAATGGGGGAAAGGCTTTCCTCTAAGAGGAGGATGAGATAGGACATATTTCCTTTAATTTTGATATTATAGGTTATAAAATTCCCTTGGATTTGATCTATATTTCTCCAGGATTCACAAGGGATACTGCATCCCCATACTTCACATCCATGTAGAATAACAGGGGTAACAAGAGTCTCAAAGAGGAGTTTCTTCTTATCCCACATTCAAAGTTCGTCTGGTTTACAATTGTTTTCAAGCCCATAATAAGCTAATAATCCTCCAAGTTGTTGTCATATATGAAGGTATCATAAGTTTTCTTAAATTGGATTTAATGATCATGACCTTAGTCTTGTTAGTATTAACAGTCATACCCATATTGGAGCAAAAGTCCTAGAGGATTATTAGTTGGTTTTCAATATCTTGGGGACTCCTCACCATAAGAACAATATCATCAACATAAAGAAGAAAATCCATGACTATACCAGTGAGACTAGGGCCGACAAAACCTGCTTCTTCCAAGCAATCTTCTAACTTGTCAATGTATATGCGAAAAAGGGTAGGGGACAAGGGACAACCTTGTTTGACTCCAATACTATAGTTAATCTCTTTTGACCATCCCTCGGTGTTCTTAAAATTAGCAATAACATTCTCATATAGCCTTATTGCAGTAGCCCTCAATTCGAAAGGAACTTTTATCTCTTCTAACCTATTCCAAAGGTTTTTGTCGGGAATTGAGTCAAAATATTTTCTAAAGTCAAAAAAACAACAAAAAAGATTGGTTAAATTAGTATTGTGGAACTCCTCTACAATGATCCTAAAGGTAACAAGATGGCTCACAGTTGAATGATATCTCCTCAACCTAGCCTGATCTTTAGCTCTTTTACCATTACTTTCTAGAAAAAGGCTAATCTTCTTTTCCAAATTAATTCCATAAAGCTTGGCTAAAATTAGGCTAATCATAATGGTCCTATAATTAGAGAGAATGTTTCTATCCCCATTTTCAAAAATAAGAAAAATGAGGCTTTGCGTCCATGGTTTAGGGAAGCCCTGCTTGATTGCTAAATAGAAGAGATTGTGTATGTGAGGAATGAGGATATGCCCTCTAATTTTAAAAATTTCAGCTTGGTAGCCTTCAATGTCCTTAGATTTCCCATTTGCAAGCCACTTAACCCCGAACTCTATGTCATCCAAAGAAAAAACTTCATCCTCTATAGGTACAATGGGAATGGTATCCATGGCATCAAGGAACTCATAAAGACTTGTAAAGTAGGAACTCCACAAGACGTTTAAGTTGCTCTTGTCTTTTATTGATATAGTATCTTTTTTTCTTTTAAATGAGGGATTTGTATGTATTGATCTTATCGAGTTTTAAGGACTCATTAGAAGCATCCCTAATGACTTTCCTAGCAATTTTACATTCTTTATCATACCAAGGGTTGGTTGTTCTATTATTCTTTTTACAAGACACCTCGAAAGAGAACTTGTTAATAGAAGTGGAAAGGGTAGTTGTAAAATTATGATAGAGGTCTTCAATGTTGTCCTTATAAGTTAGTAGATGTAATTCACTATTTAAATCTTTTAAGAAAATGTCAACTTTACTTTTGTCAAAGAGTTGTTTCCTTTGATTATTAGAATTCTCTTCAATGGTTCTCTTGTGCATGGAAAAGTTTAGATCTAGGGTAAAGGTCTATGATTAGAGTTGGGTTCATAGTCATTTAAAAGGTCAAAAATTACTATTTGGTTGGAAACAAGGATATCATATATCACATAATCTACGAAACTACTACCTAGCCCATGAATACAAATCATTTGGTTGGAGTTTGACCACTTCATTACTCCATTGCAAATTATTAGGTCTTGAGAGATGCAAAGCTTGACCAAATCAGTACCAAACAAATTCTCAGTTAGGTCTCCAGAGCTTCTTTTGTAGCTATTAGCTAGAACAAGGTCATCATCTATTCATAAAGGATTATGGTTGGAATCATTGCTTAAAAGAGTATCTTGGTTAGTTGCAGTCCTAACATTAAAGTCTCCTAGTAGGAGGATATTACCTTCATTTTTCAAACTATAAATATCTTGTTCTAAATTATTATAGGGACAATTCCTATCTAGATTGTTTTTCTTATAAAAGGTAGAATTAATAGATTCAAAATAACAAATTTCTATATACATCTTCTTAGCATTGATGTCTGAAATTTCTATCCAAATGTACTGATTGAGAGGGTCGATCTTATGAAGTTGAATGTGAGGAGAAATGTTCTTTCTAATATAACATGTTATACCCCCTATCCCTCTACGGAATGACTTTTTGTTCCATAATGACCACAAGAAAAATCCTTCTATGTTAGGGACCATAGACTCTTCATGCTCCCAAGTTTCAACTAGAAAAGTAATATCAATATTACTTGAGATCCAACTTATCATAGGGCCTTTGTACTATGGAAATCCACAACAGTTCCAAAAAAGGATCCCGAGTGTCCCAAATTCCTATTTATTATTATCATTTTGGTCTCTATCCCTAACAATAGCTTTTTGATTTCTAATTATTTCCAATTTTCCTTATTTCATGGCTTCTTTTACCTTTTGAACTTTGTTCCTTAATTCAGTTTGATCTTCGGGAATGAAATATTCATTTATAAATATTCATGACCCTTTTAAGCTCAGAGAGTATGCTATATTTATGGTCATTACAAGTTACTTTGACACGGAAACTGATATCAATTATTTTTCCTAGCCTCTTTGCTTCTATGAAGTAAGTTGTTTCAAATTGTGATTTATTTTTTAATTCTTCTTTTACTATGCTGGTTTATCCTCCTTTTGTTGTTTTTTTATACCAACAATTATGAGGTTCAAGGCTCTTTTATTACACTCATGGTCCCTTTTTCTAGATCAAATTGTTGGTTAGTTTTTCTTCTTTCTTGAATCATATCCCCCACTGTCAACAATTGACTCTTGAACCCTAAAAATCTATCCTCTATCTGTATCTTTGAAGAGTCTAATTTTGTTTATCTTTGAAGAGACTAATTTTGTTTATCAAGCATTGTGGAGCTAACTCTATTTCGTGGTGGAGTGCTCATATTGAAAACAAGAGAAAATAGGTAACAATTGTTATTTTGAATTGAATTTAAAAATGAAAAAGATTTTTTTTAATTAATAATAATTATAGTAATTATTATCTCTAAAATCAACTTTTACTTAATATTAAACTTTAATTTGTTTTTTATATTTAAATCTCTTTAATTTGCACACATTACTAAATTGGGACTCACCTAATTTGCTAAATCTCTTTAATTTGCCCAGGTGCTCAAATGGTTGAAGACCCAAGAAGTGAGAGTTAAAGAAGCCAAAACACTTGACCGGGTGAAATAAAAATTATTCAAAACCACAGAGATTATTCCTAGAGATATAATGTTCCAAATAAAATATCTCTTTCAAAACAACAGGGAAGTATTATGCCACTTCAAAATTGTTCATAATACTTTCCTGAGGTTTTGAAAGAGATATTTCCTAACTTATAAAAAATTGTGAAGGTGGTAAAATCTATCATAACTCATTTGCCAAGAGGAAGTTAGGAAGCCATCATTGAATGTTATCAAGGAATGAGGGCTGACTCATCACTCTTATTCAAGGAAAGCTAAGCCACTTCAAATGACCCATTGATTGTTAGTAAGGGGACAGAATTTCATTACTTCAATCTGTTTTGACTCTTGACTGTTAACTTATTTCTTAATTTCCAAGAAAGAAAATGAATATCTCATATTATCATCATTTAAACTTTAAATGACATTTAATCTTAATCTCATACATGAAACTAAATTATATCTTTTATCACAATTCTTATCTAAACACTGTAATTTTATATATTTTTAAATATTTTCCAAGACCAAATTTATATAAAAAATATAGCTAAAGTGGATAGTAGTTGCACTTCCTTGACGTAACACAAACGCTGATAATATTTGCGCGTATAATCAAAATTGGATTTTCCATTAAAGGCAGAGAGATCTCCGGCCAGATGGGACGTTTAGAAAAAAGGCTTTTGCTGTTACAGATTCGATGTTTCACTAAATAATTGAATCCAATTTCAGGATAATATTAATCATAAATTTGACATGGAAGAGAAGGCTTTGACAGCCGGTACCCACGAATAATCATCTGGCATCGTGCTTTTATGTTCAATCACAATACCTGTTCATTCCGTGTCACCTTTCCATTTCCCACCAGAAAGTCCTCCTCCCAATGGAATAATCCGATATTTGCCTAATAATTGAATCCACTTGCAGGAAATATTCACTATAAACTTGACATGGAAGAGAAGAATTTGACAGACGATACTCACAAATGGTAGTCTGGCTTTGTGCTTTATGTTAAATCACAATACCTATTGAATCCGTGTCACCTTTTCCATTTTCCAGCAGAAGTCCGCCTCCCATATGGACTAATGCTTACATACTTATGTGAAAATGGAGTTTTTATTCTCAGTGTTTAATAGATCCAATGAATTCATATAAATGTACCAAATGAACAGAAAAACGCACTGGATTGCATGACACAGACACACCCTCATCCACAACTCACAGCAAAAGTAATATAAGGAAGCCATTGTTGTTGTTTCTTCATTTCATATCTATTCACTCCATCTCAATGGGTAAGCAAACAACACATTTTCTGGTCTTTTCTATAAGAGTGGTTGCTGCTTTAATGCTTCAATGCCTGCTCATGGGCAGCTCAACAGCCCTCGACCATGAGAATTACCATACTATCTCGGTCGACATCTTAAAATGGAAATGGAAACCACCGGGATTTGCCAAATGCCCAGCTTCGTTTGCAGGTGAGCTGATCTCTTTTATGTTTTCAGAGTACTTCTTAGATAATTATTTTTGGCTGAGTCTTCTAAGTAACTTAGTTCTTGCACCTGATCTCATTCCAACTTCCTTTCATATCCACTCAGTCCATCTCAATAGATAGCCAAACAATACATTCTCTAGTGTTATGTTTAAGCGTGGCAGAATGCAGGCTCATGGACAGTTCAGCAACCCCAGACCACCAGAATTATCATACTGTCCCAGTCTAAAACTTCAAATTGAAAAACTTCCAGGAATTTGCCAAATGCTTAACTTCGTTTGCAGGTTAGAGAGAGGAAATACTTTAAAACGTGTGTAGGTATAATAGTGAGTGCATCTTCTGCAGATATAACTGTGTAAGTTTTTCTAACATCACAAGTTTCGAGGACACTCCACCCATGATCATGGTCAAATCAGTTATAAGAAATAAGAATGAAGATGTATGGAGTGTCCACTTGAAGGGATATTTTGAAAACTCACACACAGTTAAATATCCAAATATGCACTATTAAAAAGAAATACTTGTTAGGGAATTCTTTTTGCTAAGCTGTCATCACCTGGTATCATTTCCATACCTGGTATCATTTCCATCTATTTATGAGTTCTGAACTCTGTCAATAGAAACCCAATCGCATGGTTACTTGAACGTGAACGTTTCTATGTTTGGTCTATATTAATAGAAACCGGATCACCTGGCTACTTGCACGTTTTTATGTTTGCTCTCATTTGCATTTACTTATGGAGTTTTGAATCTTATATTAATACAAACCAGTACTTGAGCGTTTTTATGCTTGCAATATCAAAAAAATTAATCAGATTTTGTGTGTGCAGGTCAGGAAGCGCTAAAGCCAGGAGTGAAGATAAGACTGGATCATATTCACGGGGCTTGCTCGCCTCTCAGGCCTATCAACTCGAGCTCATGGATAGACATGGTTTCTCAGAGTTTCGATCGAGACAATGATCGTTTGAATACAATATGGTCCAAAAACAACGGCACTTATTCTACAATGAGCAATCTTCCTCTTCAACCTGGAAGCAAAGTCGGTACAGGAAACTACATTGTAACAGCAGGGTTTGGCACACCAGCGAAGAATTCCTTGCTGATAATTGACACTGGCAGCGATGTCACATGGATACAATGCAAGCCTTGTTCAGACTGTTATTCACAGGTAGATCCCATATTCGAACCCCAGCAGTCATCTTCCTATAAACACTTATCCTGTCTTTCGTCTGCCTGTACTGAATTGACCACTATGAACCACTGTCGTCTTGGAGGCTGCGTTTATGAAATCAACTACGGGGATGGATCGAGAAGCCAGGGAGATTTCAGCCAGGAGACCTTGACTCTGGGTTCCGATTCTTTTCCAAGCTTTGCCTTCGGATGCGGGCATACCAATACAGGGCTCTTTAAAGGCTCGGCTGGGCTTTTAGGATTGGGCCGGACTGCGCTTTCCTTTCCTTCCCAGACAAAGAGCAAATATGGCGGCCAATTCTCTTACTGCCTTCCGGATTTCGTATCCTCGACATCAACGGGTTCGTTCAGCGTTGGTCAGGGTTCGATTCCTGCCACTGCCACTTTCGTCCCTCTCGTCTCAAATTCCAATTACCCATCCTTCTATTTCGTGGGATTGAACGGCATAAGCGTCGGAGGCGAGAGGCTCTCGATTCCGCCTGCTGTTCTCGGAAGAGGAGGCACGATTGTGGACTCTGGAACCGTCATAACTCGGCTTGTCCCGCAGGCATACGATGCCCTGAAAACTTCGTTCCGGAGCAAGACCCGGAATCTTCCAAGCGCGAAACCGTTTTCGATCCTGGACACCTGCTACGACCTGTCCAGCTACAGCCAGGTCAGGATTCCGACTATAACTTTCCACTTCCAGAACAACGCGGATGTGGCTGTGAGCGCTGTCGGCATTTTGTTTACCATTCAGAGTGACGGATCTCAGGTGTGCCTGGCATTCGCATCGGCGTCCCAATCGATTAGTACTAACATTATTGGGAACTTCCAACAGCAGCGAATGCGAGTTGCTTTTGACACGGGAGCTGGAAGAATCGGCTTTGCTCCTGGATCCTGCGCTACTTAGCACTGCTCCCGACAATGCTACTTAATGTATGTGATGGCTATGGCCTCATGTGTTGTTGCAGTAATAGTAAACCCGTATGTCCTCTGTTTCTCCTCCCGCTCCTCGAGGGTTTTATAGCTGGGCCTAGGTTTAGGGAGGAGGAGTTTTTCCAGTTGAATAAATAACTAGCACAGTCGCTAACTTGTCGCTAACTTGTGGCTGAGAACGCCGAAAGGTATCAGTTGAGAACGCCGAAAGGTATCAGTTGAGAACGTGTGTTCTCAATATAAAACGTCCGTGGTAATATGAAAGGTTTGGTTGTATTAGGTTGATAAATAGAATGTGGCAATTACATATCCTTACAGTAATTTTTTAATGTGATTAGGTAAATGTTAAAAAGTAAACATGTTAACGGATGCCTTGATAAATGTAAGAAAGTTATGAACAATAAATCTAACCCATTGATTTTGGAGGACGACTAAGAATATGTCAGCATCTTCAATACATAGCCATCAGATTAGTGTTTAAGGTTAAATAAGGTTGAAAGATCATTAATTGTGCCCATTAGAATAATATAAATGGTATAAAAAACATCCTTTCGTATTATGTAATCAGCAAAAAATTATTTCATATTCAATTTTTTTTTAATGTTTTTAGTTTGTTACTTCCTTTTAGTAAGATAGATATTTCAACAATGGGATCAATGTTTTTGGTTTTTGTTTTCCACAAGGAAAAAACTCTATAATTTATATTAAAATATATAAAAACATTACAGTTAACCACTTAATTTTTAGCCAAAAAAAAATTGATAACAAGACTTTGGAGTGTTGTACTCAAACTCCTCCACAACAATCCTTCTTTCATATAACAAAATGACTTTCTTTGACAATATATCAGCAACCCAGTTATATTCTCTGTAAATATGGCTTAATGAAAGGAAAGAGAAATTCATGTTGTAACCCCTGTAGTTGTGCTTTATGATTAAATGAGTCCACAATAACTTTGGCGTCTCCTAAAATCTTGGTGGAAATTTCTCGAAACTGCTAAAAAAAAAAAAAAAATCCAAAGAGAAAGAAGCTCCCCTCTAGTGTTTGTCCCCTTACCACAGTTTAATTTCAACCCGAAAGATAAAGAAGAATTCATCTTTATGAAAACACCAGCCCCATATTTTTGTCCTCCATCCTGGGAGGCTCCATCGAAAAAACCTACTGGATAATGTTCATTAAGCACAGGATGAGGAGCAATCTGCCTACCAAAATATGAACCCTCTCTGTGATGCTCTTTGAACCCAACAATAACCTTCATTTTCACTTTCAAAACTGAAGCAGGACTATCCTCAAATAAAACCAAATTTATTTGTTTCCAAATTTCCCAGTTAATGAAACAGGGCATCTCTTTCCAATCACATGCACCCCTTCTCCATTCTAGGAAGCATAAATGCAAATAATCTCGTTTCCAATGTTGTGCCAACTTTAAATCATGTCTCATAGAATCCCATACTTCAATAGAAAAAGGGCATTCAACCATAAGATGAAAACCTGACTCAGCAGTAGATCGACACAAAACACATACATTTGGAACAAAACCCCCTCGCTTGATATAATTGTCACATGTTAAGATTTTATTTTCTAACAAAAACCAACAAAAAAGTTTTATTCTCAAAGGAATATCCCATTACAAGAAGCTTGAATACCACCAATTTTCCTTTAGATCACAAGAGCTAAAGATCATAGCATCATAAGCTACCCTAGCTGAAACTTTACCAACTTTACCATCCCAAGACCAAACAAGAGTATTATTTTCAATAGACAAAGCATATCCACAGTGTTTAAGACCTTGAGTATATCTATCCCATTCAAGCTTCCAATCCCAATGTAAAACTAACAATTCAGAAGATTGCCACATAAAACCAATAGGGATGCTAATATCAATCGTACCAACTTGTGACAAGGAATTGATACCTTTTTTTATGAAGAGCTTGAACTAAGCCCTCAGAGAGCTTGTAAAAATCCACTCCACCTACAACTAGATCTTTCCCAAATCTAATATGTTCTTTGACAACATTCAAAGCATAAACAAGACTACTCCAATAATTTGACTTATGTGAGGCCCCCCTAGATTCAGATCTTATCTAGTCTGCCACTTCTTTTTTCTTTAAATACTTGTCCTTCACCACTTCTTTCCAAATACTAGGAACTGTCAAACTTCTCCACAAACTCTTAGCAACAAGAGCTTTCCCAAATAAGAGGATGTTCTTAAATCCCCAACCACCATACGTTTTAGGCTTTGCAAAATTTTCCCACTTTACTAGGTTAATTCCACCCTTATCCCTATTACCAGTCTACAAAAAGCGGAAGACACTTTGTCTTATCTGATCCAAGATGTAACGAGGAATTTTAGCCAGAGAAGGCCAAAAAACTGGAATATTTTGTAAGACAAATTTCGCCAGAATAAATCTCCCCCCTAAAGAAAGCCACCTATTACACCAGGAATTTATTCTCTTTTCCACTTTCCTAAGAAACCAAAGCCAACGAATTTTGAGATAACTATTAGGTTAAAGAAAAAAACCTAATTACTTGAATCCTTCATCCAAAAGTTGAAACTTGAAAGGAAGAAGTTGCTTGATAACAGTTAATTCATTTGCCTCCAAACCAACTGTCATGAAAGAAGACTTACTTTCTATGAACATCATACATGTGGAAAAACAAAAAAGCTCCAAAATCTCCTTGTAGACCAACCATTCCTCAATCGATCCTTTCCCAAAATAGAAAACATCGTCGAAAAAGAGCAGGTGGGTGATTTTAATAATTGAAGACATATTAATCCCAACCAACCTCCCTTTGTGAGTGGCTTGTTTAATTAACCTACTAAGACCTTCCACAATTAACAAAAAAAGAAAAGGGGGCATATGACATCCCTGTCTTAGTCCTTTATGGCTCTTCAAGAACTCAGTAGGAGCACCATTAATAAGGACAACAAAGTTTGATGATGCTACACATCTCATGATCCAGTTTGTGGCTTCGAGGCTTAAACCAACTTATAGAAGAACCAATCTTAGAAAATCCTAGTTTACTTTGTCATATGATTTCATTAAGTCTATCTTCAAAATCAAAGCATTCATCCTTTTAGACTTAATGTTGTGTATACTTCCTTGGGCAACACCGATGGCATCTAAAATTTTCCTATCATCCAAGAAACCAAATTGTTCTTTGGTCATGAATTTTGAAATTATAGGTTTGATTCTATTGTTGATAATCTTTGTGATAATTTTATAAATTGGGTTACATGGTGAAATCAGACGAAATTCAGAAAAAGTCTCAGGTTTCTTCTTCTTTAGGAATGAGTGTAATAAAAGTGACATTCAAAGCACCAGAAACAACCCCTAAAACTCTTGATTCTTCAACTACATACAGAATATCATGACCCATAATGTCAAAAAAAATCCAAAAAGAGTTCAACCATCCACCCATCCAGTCCAGGGATTTTAGCCTTTTCAAACCCTCTAGCACCTTTCAGACTTCTTCCAAAATACTTGAGTTGCTACTCTCTGACCTTCCTCAACAGTAAAAAAAATAGGATAGGTATGAATGACTTCCATTTTTTTTTACAATAGACAAGTTGTCTTGATCATTAAACAGAGCCTTAAAATGAATTGAAACCTCCTTCTATAGAATCCTCTGTTCAGAAACTTGTATACCTTCACTACCCACAATATCCCAAATAGTGTTCTACATTTTCCTTCCATCAACAAATTTGTGAATTTTTTTTGTGTTTCTGTCCCCACAAGCCAACTAGAGAGACCTTCTCTTTTGGAGCCAAGTCTCCTCTTCAATTTGCAAAAAGTTTGACTTTTTTCCTTCCAGATTGTTGACCAAAATAAATTAATCATCCAAAAAATCTCCACTTCTATTAAACTGATAAATATCTTCCAGTCTACTTTCAATCTCCACCAACTCTTCTCGAAGCCTCTTCTTTTTTCCTTTTCCCAAATAATTAATTTAGATTTAAACTCTTTTAGTTTAGCAACCAGACTAATAGTCGAAGAAGCATCCAAAACATTACCAAAATCATCCAAAAACTTTCTAACCAAATATTTAAATTCATTATTAGCTAACCGGACTGAGTTAAATTTAAATGGATAAGAAATTATTTCCTGGTCATATACAAGCTCAAGAATCACAAGCATGTGATTTGAGATCCTTGAATTCACCACCCAAGATCGACACTTGTTTATAGAAGAAAATAAATATTCACTCATTAAAAATCTATCCAATCTTTTTGCTACACCTTTAGGACCCCTTATGCCATTCCTCCATGTTGGAGTAAGAGAAGAAGATTCAATATCAATCAATTCATTGTCTTGAATCATTTGATTGAAAAAAGAGGCTAAAGGATCCAATCAGATTGATTGACCCCAAACCTCTCTAGTCGACTTGATAAAATTTAAATCACTTCTCAGAATTAAGCTACCTCTTCCCAGAATACCATATTCCATAAAATCCTCCCAGAAAATTTTCCTGTCCAAATAAGGACCATAATAATTAACAACTCTAATACCTATGTTCAGATCCTTTGAAGTCCCCTCCAAAAGAATCCCTGTAGTAGAAAAAAAAAGAGTGAAGTTATCCTTAAGAGGATTCCAAGCAGAGAAGATCCCCCCTGAAAGACCAATTGAATCCATTGAACAAATCTCCCATCCTACCAACAACCTAGAAAACACCTCTCTAGCTCGTTCACCATACACCCTAATTTCTTGAATTAATAAAACATTGGGATTCACTAACTCAAAAAGTCTCTTGAGGGATCGAAATTTAGGGGCCCCTCTGACATTTAAGGACATGAAGATCATGGATTAGATATTGCAAGGGATTTCTAACATCTAAGAGCCCTAGGACCTTCAGACACATTCTTTACCATTGAGGACACTACCTCCTTTGAACCCTTTTTAGAACTTCGAGTTCGAATAGGAGAGAAATCCTTCCCTAAACCTCCATGGACTGCTCCTTTCTTTTCTCCTATTCCCGACTACTTCAATTTTTTATTAATATTCCAAGAAGTATTTAGAGGTGTTTCCTTTCTAGTCTCCTTCACCACCTCTAGAGACTTTAACTTAATCCCTTCATAAGTATGTAATGGAGTTTTCTTTAAAATATCTTTATAAGAAGTAGCAGATTGATAAGCCACATCCTTATCATGCATAGTTATATCAACAGATCCAAGAACCTTAAAATAGAAAGCGGTTTTCATCTATGCAGGAATAACCTTGTCATCTACAGAGAAAACCTTTTGACAGAAAATTACATCCTCCTTCAAATTGTTTAGAACTGACTGCATCAAAAAATGAAACATTGTTCCTCCATAAACATGGGCTTCCTCCTTATTTCTCCATAAAACACAATCATTCTCACATGACAATCTATGGCCATCAGACAATCTCAAATCAATATTCATCAACATTGTATCAGGCTTATCAAAGTTTGACCAGGAACCAGACAAACTATGTTCCCCCCCCCCCGAACCCTTCCCAACATCCCCACTCCCACAAATATATGTGCTTGGAAGAATAAGAGTTTTGGATGAATCAAAAAAATGTTTCCTCCCCAATGAAGAAACAAGATTAAGGACCTCCCATGAACTTATATCAACAATTTATTCTTCATTTAATGAAGCAAACAATAACGAGGATAATTTTTCAACTTACCTAGAAGAGTTGATTCCTCCACATGATCTGAATTCTTTTGGCATGGAGAATTCACATTTTTGGAGCCAGATCCTGAAAAATCCAAATCACACTGAGAATAAACTTTTGAAGGATTTGCATCATCAACACTCTCAAGGCTATCCAAGGATGAAAATGAATCGACCCTCTTAAACCCCAAACAATATTTTTGAAGATGTCTTGTTTCTCTGCACATAGAGTGCCTGAAAGGTATGCCCCAGTAATCCAAATTTTGGACTAAAGTCTCCCGCCTCCAAAGAATAATGAACTCTGCCAACAAGCCCTGGTGGATGTCTATTTCAATAAGGATTTTACCCATCCTTTTGTCTTCTCTGTTCAGTAACTCATAAAACATTTCTGAGTTCATTTCCCACCTACACAAAAGCCTCTTTATTCCAGAACACCAGAGGAAAACCAGGTAAAAGGACCCACAAATGCCTGAACCTAAGATGGTATTTTTCCAAACTAAAATTATGATTATGACACTTTAACATTAAGCTCCCCTTTCCACACAGCCAAACTCCTGAAAGGATTTTCTTGGCATTTTCTTTAGATAAAAACTTGAAACTGAACCAACCCCAGCTTAAAAAGGAAATTTATGGACTGTAACCCAACATCAGACTCCATTTTCCATTGATCCACTTGCCCACATCATTTTTTCCTAGTGCCCAATAGCTAAAATTCCCCACCAAAACACAGCAACATCATCACCACATCCTTCAAGCCAACATCCCTTCCCAAAACCATTTCTTTAGAAGTTTGTCTTGGCTTCCAGTCTTTTCGATTTTGTAAGAACCGCTTACCACTTATACCTTTTCGATCTCTTTCCAAACTAGATCTCTCTCCTTTCTTCTTAACTGATAGAGAACGAGGTTCGACAATGTCTACCCCGATGACATCCTTCCTATCTAACGGCGAGTGATCAGAATTTGAACCTTCTCCAAGATCATCAAAAACTTGAGCCACACCAGAAAATTGCTTCGTGTAAAGATTATGAGCTTGATTATCCAAACATTGCACCTCATTGAATACGGGTTCAACATATACAACTTTTCCACTACCAGGGTAAAAAAAAACAACACCACATGACACTTCCAAATAAAAAAATATTGTAAATCACTAGAACCAAACATGATACATCACCATTCCCAAGCACATGCACTCCAATTGTCCTCCTATTTTGTCTTATCTAATGAAGTTTGTCTTGATAATCCTCATTAGATTTGAGGATCCCCTCTCTACCCCACACCTCATCATCATCAAGTATAGAAAAATCCGCCAACTCCTCCAGTGAAAAGTCACCATATTGCTCCATTTTCCTTAAAAGCACCAGCTCTTATGTTGCGAGAACTTGTTACTTCCTTTTAGCAAAGTAGATATTTCCTTATAACCCCATCGTAATTAATATTAAAAGACTCAACATATCTATCTATCTATCTATCTATCTATCTATCTATCTATCTATCTATCTATCTATCTATATATATATATATATATATATATATATATAATTTTTTAAAGTATTTTAATAAATACATTTTTTAACCAAGTATTTTAATAATTTTTTAAGTATTTTTAATAAATACATTTTTTTAACCAAGTATTTTAAATATAAACCATGCTATTTTTCAATTAAAAAATATGCCAATACAATGTATAGAGAGAGGGGTTTTTCATTTAAAATTTCCTATTTAAATCTTATTAATTTGTGATATGTTTAAATTATAAATTACACATTTTTTTGTTAATTGAGTTTAGTAATCTAGGATGAAGATGAATTTAAGCTAGTTTAATTACCAAGTATCTTTTAGTTGGAAAATTTAACAATTAAGTACTATTTAGTTGTATAATTTATTAATTTGTTTATATTTTCAACTTAATATTATCTATATTTAGTTTATTATTTTTTTTAATTGATAGTTAATTTGAGATACAAAGATTCAACTTAACCCTAAATTTATGAGGGAGAGAGGAATCATATCTCTAGAAGTATAAACATTTTTTAAAATGTAAAATTTGAGAAAAAGTTTACACTTCAAGAGATTTGATTCCTTTTGACACTTGATATATATAGTTTAATTAGATAATTATTATTATTATCACTATTTCTACAATAATCCCCCAGCATGTCACATAGATGAGACTAGAACTTGAGACCACCCTAACCAATTAAACTACAACTACTTGACATGATTATTATTACTATACATGTTATAGACATTAAATTTGTATTTGTAATATTTTTGTTTGTTTGTTAATTTGTGCGAGACTCAGGGGCATTGTCAAAATCATCCGGTGATCGCACCAGGCCTGAGCCACACCAACCCTTAACATGGTTAGATTTTTTGTCCCGGCAGGTTTCGAACCGGTGACTTTAACAACACGGAGTGGCTTAACAACACACTCTGTCACCGACTGTCCTACACCTCGGGGACAATTTGTATTTGTAATATTAATTATTGAATGTTTTTTTCATTTAAAACATTCAATAATTAATATTAATCCTAAATCTATGAAGCATCTAGATGCTTCATCTTAATCCTAGATCTATGAAGCATCTAAATGGATCAAATCTCTAGACATATTTAATCCCTTTGACACTTGTTAAATCTAGGATGAAGATGAATCTAAACTAGTTTAATTACCAAACTTATCTTTTAGTTGGATAATTTAATAATTAAGTATTATTTAGTTGTATAATTTATTAATTTGTTTATATTTTCAACTTAATGTTGTCTATATTTAGTTTATTATTTTCTTTAACTGATGATTAATTTGAGATACAAAGATTCACCTTAACAGGAAATCTATAGAGAGGAATCAAATCTCTAGAAGTGCAACTCTTTTTTTAAATGCAAAATTTGAGAAAATTTTACACTTCAAGAGATTTGATTCCTTTTGACACTTAATATATATAGTTTAATTAAATAATTATTATTATTACCACTACTTCCACAGTAATCTTCCCTGAGCATGTCACATAGATGAGACTAGAACTTGGGACCACCCTAACCAATTGAGCTACAACCACTTGACATTATTATTATTATTATATATGTTATAGACATTAAATTTATATTTGTAATTTTAGTTATTCAATATTTTTTTCATTTAAAAAAATAATTTGTAATATTTTATGTATATAAATTTTTTTTTTTTACAAAATCAAAAATAATTTCTCAACTAATAATATTCAATATAATTAATAATAAAAGACAAACATACCAATTAATAATATTCAATATAATTGATAGTAAAAGATGAACATAACATAATTTTATTCTTAATCATTTTCATAGGAATCACTCAATAATATTTAATATAATTAATAGTAAAAGAGAAACATACCAATTAATAATATTCAATATAATTGATAGTAAAAGAGTAACATAATTTCATGCTTAATTATTTTCACAGGAATCATTCACTTCAAATTATTAGTAAACTGCAATTCAACTAAATTAAATGAAAGGAATCACTCACTCTAGTCAATTGGGTATAGTTTGGATGGTTGTGACAATGATTGTTATCCTCCCCACTCAATTCCCATAATGACATGAATAAAGCATATAATGAGTATGTTGTAATGATTTCGAGCCTATTGTATTGGAAAGTTACCTTTGATTCAAAATTAAATTAGTGTATGGTAAAAGCCTCCAAATTATTAGTAAACTGCAATTCAATTAAATCAAATGAAAAGAATCACTCACTCTAATTAATTGGGTATAGTTTGGATGGTTGTGACGAATGATTGTTATCCTCCCCACTCAATTCCCATAATGACATGAATAAAGCATATAATGAGTATGTTGAAATGATTTCGAGCCTATTGTATTGGAAAGTTACCTTTGATTCAAAATTAAATTAGTGTATGGTAAAAGCCTCCAAATTATTAGTAAACTGCAATTCAATTAAATCAAATGAAAGGAATCACTCACTCTAATTAATTGGGTATAGGATTGTTATCCTCCCCACTCAATTCCCATAATGACATGAATAAAGCATATAATAAGTATGTTGTAATGATTTCGAACCTATTATATTAAAAAGTTACCTTTGATTCAAAATTAAATTAGTATATAGTAAATACCTTATTTTTGCAGCCACCCTAATTCCAGCTCTAATAACTTATATTTAAGTTTATATTTAAGTTGTTGCAATTAAATGCATTGAAGAGCAAATCTGGTGACAATGTACACGTATACCCATTTAATAGGTAATTTTAAACACTAAAATTAATACTACATTGTGCATTTTGTGAGTTAGCGTAAATATCTTCTTCTGTTGATAGATAAGTATTACCGAAATATTAGATATACTTTCCTTTCGCATTGCTGTGTTTCTTAATGCGACATGGGTGCACCCACCACTGGTTTCGCTGTTGATAGACATAGTAGGTCTCATCTTAATGCGACCTGGGTGCACCCACCGCTGGTTTTCGCTGTCTATTCATAGGGATTCCATGTTGGAGGACTTCGCTGGATTCTATTCTTGTAATTGATGTAGACGAAAAGCCTAGTAATTTATATTTTCGTTTTTAGGTGCGAGGGTTTTAAAGGTTAGGGTTTTATTCATCTAGGGTTTCATGTCTAAAATCTTTAACGAGAGTCAACGTATTTAGGGTTTCATGTCTAAAATCTTTAACTGGTCAAGCAAAAATGCTGATCGCGAGATGGGAGATCTCCAAGTCCCAAAAATCACAAAACCTGCACACCCGTGATAAAGAGGAAGAGAGTGTGGAGGGGTGCTCATACCACACGAATAACGCGGAAATGAAGCAAACCGCGTGTGTTTCATGGCCTTCAGAGTGTGTTCTGTTGCCTATGAATCAGCATTTAAATCCAACACGGCTACCCAATCTCCCTTAGAGAACACGGACAGTTAATCCACCCGCAGCTCGCCTAGAAGAAATTGGCTCCAACAAGAATTTCAGAGCTCTCCGCTTCCGTGTTCGAACATGTTGAAGTTAAGAGTTTCAATTCGTCTTGGCAGTTTGGATCAGGGAATTCTCTTAATTTATGCAGTTTTGGGATGAATAATTGTATTATAGTGGAGTCTACAATTTCTCCTTCATGGTAGACTGTACAATGTTACAACATTTCCATTTCCTTCATACTGAATTGTGAATAATTTCAAAAATTATCCCAACTAAAGCATGAACTAATGTTACAACATTTCCATTTCCTTTCTACTGAATTGTACAACTTCCATTTCCTTTCTACTGAATTGTACAACGTTACAACATTTCTTTCATACTGAACTTTATATTCAACTGTACAAATTTACAACATTTTTTTTATAACTTTACAATATTACAACTTCATATTAAACTTTACAACATTTCCTTTATACTGAACTGTACAATGTTACAACATCTCCTTCATACTAGAGTGTATAATACAGTCTCTCAACTTAATAACATATTTATTCTGGGCTTTTCCAATTACTCATTTCCTTTCTCTATTGTTATTGTTTATGAGGTTTTTTTTATTTGCTCGTGGTTTCTTGAGATACTATGGGCTATTTTTTTAGTAGTTATTTTTGAAATAACATAAATAATTTGTTTGGGCTTTTCAGTTGTTCATTTCTTTTTTCTATTGTTTTTTAGTTTTTTTTATTTGCTCATGGTTTATGAGATACTATGGATCTTGAAAAAGAACATGGTATAATTCATGGTAAGGTTTAATGAAAGATGTTATTTAACTGTTCTACGAAATGGTTTTTTTTTGTTAGAATCCGATGACATAAATCTCCTTGAAATCACT
>SNQJ01S0061227.1:17205-30138 GCA_010110895.2 Picea sitchensis | reverse complement strand
GGTGTGTGGTATGTTAGTTGTAATAAGAATATAAGGTGTACAAAAGGTGTATAGGTTAGGTGTGTCCCTTAAGTTAGGAGCATCATTTAATCTGTGTGTCACTTACATACATGGGTTAACTGCATGGGTTAGGGGCAACAGGTAACTACGTGGGCTACATTTTTGGTTATGTGCATGGGTAAATATGGGTGGATAGGTGCATTGGTTAAGTGCATTATTTATATTAGGTTTTTCACTTATGTGTTCAGGAGTATGTCTAGGTGCATAAGTTATGTGGTGTCATTTATGTTATGTGTGTGAGTTCCTTGCTTATGTGTGTCACTTATATATATGGGTTAAGAGCATGGGTTAGCTCTATGGGTTACTTGTGATAATTAGGTTCTTGGGTTAGATGCATATGATATGTGCTTGAGTTATATGCATAGGTTACGTGCATCACTCATGTTAGGTGCGTTGATTATTTATTGAGTTGTGGCTTAGTGGTTAGGATGGGGAAACATCATGAAAATTGTACAAGTTCAAACCTCTAGTGATAGATCCCTTATGTGTGTGTGAAGGATGGTGTTTGAACTCCCAATGTTGGCTTCTCTCTGTCATCCTCTCCCTCAATGTATCTGGTTGTTGTGCATGACCCCTCTACTCCAAATGTGAGTCTAGTCGGTAAGCTATCGTCAGCCTGCATCCATCAAYGAATCATGTTAGCAATAATAATCAATCATCATAACATCTAATCATATGTACATATGTCACATCAACAACATTCAAGCCCTAACAGTCCACTCCTTGACTCGATTCGGATTCCAAGGGGTTTCRTCGATGTGKCTGCATCCTCAATGGCCAGACTTCTGCACACTCAAGAGAACCACGTCAATAGCACATTTCTATGTAAATACAACAAAATAWCGTATCCTCAAATCCACAATATCTCATAATCATAATCAAAACAACCAATAGTATAATAACCCGGATCACTTGCATGCAAGTGTCTTCAAAGAATAAGTTATCTCAGTGTGCGCAAGAGCGGGATGTTACAAAAGGAAATATGAATATGAAGGGTACCTCTTTTCTCTTTCCTTCTTTGTACTAGATTGGCTCCAAGTTGTTTTCCAAGAATGGCTACAAGATCCCAAAATTTTGTGTCTGATCCAACAATTGCAAGACAATTCTCCATTTTTTCCAAGGTACTCTTGGAACAATGACAAGATTCTCTACAAAGGCCATTTGTATTTAAGCAAACAATCACAACTTAAATCCACAAGTGAACATCGTTTCATTAAATCCCATTAATAAATGTATTATTTTGGTGTTGTGGTTTCATATATTGCATTGTTTCGTTGTTATTCTCTGCATTATTTCTATTTTCTTCTATTATAATAGATCTGGTACCTTACATTAAATCAAACATGGGATCCTGATTTGGTACCATTGGGGCAATTGGGAGATCGAGAGATCAAGGAATTATTTACAAGTAATTAAAGTGATGTGAGAGTTTTCCCGGTACCACCAGCCCACCAACCTACTGTTCTATCTTACCATTGGAAGATCAGGGAACCATGAGTTTATTAGAGTTTTAAACATACGACATCCCCGACCCGGTACCACCAGCCCACAACCTATCGACCCATTGTGGTTACTGGGAGATCAGGAAAATAGTTTAATTTCCAAGTTATTTTTTTTAAAAGAGTATTTGACAAGTTTTTATTGGATTATAAAGAATTAAAATTTATTAAAATACAAGTAAAAAGAAAATAAAAGATTGCAATAAATGAAATAAACAAAAGGGACCCATTATTATTCATTCAAACATTTGAGAATAATGTGGGGTTGTTGAGGCTCAACAAAACCATCCTAATTTACTAGAAAATACCCATAACCATCTATGATCCATTATCACAATCATACATAACACTATTACAATGTCATGGTTTTTCTTAGCCTCAAGGGTTATTTCAATCAATTGAACCATCCACCCAAGGCATGTTTCCATCGGGAGGCCATAGGTCATAGCTTCAAACATAGTCAAGTCTCTCTAGGCTACCAACTGCTATTGTGGCTAGTGGTTGAGCCACCATCCATATGGCTATTTTGGGGAAGAGGGCGAAATTCCATGAACTTTTCCTTGGAAAAAAAATGTGGTCGTTTTCCTAAGGGATTTATTACAATGATAGGCCATTGTAATAAATATATGAATCAAAGTTGCTTTACACTCAACGACGCCAATCGGTCATCACAAGAAAAAGAGAAGAAAATTGGAATTAGTGGGATTAATTAGTATGGAAAAAGGAACAATGTCAACCTAGATAACATTGTATAGTAGTAAGCATGGAAGAGAGTATACACTAGCAGTGCATGCAATGACCATCAAACATAGAAAAAGATGCAAACATACCATCATTACATTTATTTTTCGAAGGATATATATATTAAAATTTGTGTAGACATATGGGATTATCAATAAGGAAGGAAAGGAACCAAAAGGTTACATAATTATTCATTGGGAAACTAATTATCCAATAACAATTTTATATGCATAAAAGTATACGACTTAATTCATGAAAATGCAACACCCTTACAACTAATTGACATGAATATTTAGCAATACTTATGCAGTTTCCACACCAAAGATCCAAAAAGAAGAAAAACAATAAGCATTTGATTTTCATGGAGGGTTTTTCCTATACCTTGTTTTGATCATACTAAACTAAATAAGAGGCTCTATTCTACCAAACACCCATGAAAGATATAGACACCCACAATTTCCAAAAGATATAGAAACCCACAATTGCCAAAAATCTTAAGACAAACTTTCATTCAAAATGTTATCTAATATCTCAGTTTGTTGATGACAATCTCACATAAATGACATAGTTTTGTTGAGATACTCATCAAACTGGTGTATTTAACATCCAAGTACAATTGGTTAGTTGGCCTTCACATTGGTTTGTCCAATTCAAACTTTGTTTAATCCCTGATCACAAAATTAGAGTTCTTGATTTCCATGACATATTATCTGGAAATGATGGCTTTGCTTCACCCACCATAGTTTTGGAAGTAGGACACCTATCACCCACAACAAAATTCTTTATAATCAAAATATTATCTAGAATATGAGGAGGTCTAATAACTTGTTTATTATTATTATTTTTATGTCAATAAAAAAGTATTTACTACACATCTCTCACATCACACCATGTTATAAAATTGTTACCCATATTCATAGATTCACCCATATGTAAATTATTTCTATTCTAAATTATGTGTGTAAAAGGACAACCCATTTAGAGCTTGAATATCCATATTATAACCATACTAATGATAAAAACAACTTGAATATTCATATAACAAGAAGTTGTACCTAAATAAATTACATAAGAAGGAGGAGGTGGTGGTGGTGTTGGTGACGACCAAGCTAGACACCAAATTGATGTATGATACCCCCTTGTTTGTGGGACAAGGGACCCCCTTCATGCAACGATTTGATTTCTAAAGTCTTCGGAGGTATACATACTCTATCCCCCTCTAGATTTGAACTTGTGACCTGTTAAGAAGAAACACATATTCTTAACCATTATGCATACTCAAGCTGTGTGACCTATTAAAAGGAAACACATGTTCTTAATCATTATGCATACTCAAGCTGTATGACATCACAAGCTTATAACTATACTAATTATAATAACATCACAAACTTATCCAAATTTACAAAATAAATAAATAAATAAATAAAATTAAAAAAATGTTATTCAAAAGAGTGAATAACCAATTTTGAGGGGGAAAAAGGAAAAGCACTTCATGCCAAAATATGAAACTTAGTAAAACATGTGTCAAAATTATGATGCTAGAGCAACATAAAAAAAACATACTCAAGATAGAGTGGGCCTTCATTTATTAGTCCTTGCTTCGTAGGGACCCTAATAATCGGTTCATATCGATGTGCAAGCTTCTATGTATTAGTAGGCTTTGATTTTCACAAATTGAAATCATATATAAATATAACAAGGTTTAACTTAGAAAAACATTTGTGCCTACTACGTGGATCAATGATGGGGTTTTAAATGATATCTTCGAACTTTCCTATTACTCTTGACTAGGATTTTATTTATATGGATATCCTTAAGTTTATATTTTAGGAAATTATTTATTGACTCCACTCACAAAACCGCACTCATGTTTCATTAATGTAGTAATATAACCATATTAATATTTAATTAAAATAAAAGGAGGTGGCTATGCTAATTAGTTGAATCATCATGATGCAATATCATGGTGGTGGAGGAAACCATTTCACTAGACCTTCAATAAGAGAATCCTTGGCTCATCATTATTTGATCGCTTGTTTCATTGGTTGTTTGATCTTATGTATCCCTACTATTTGATGTTAGGTGTTAGTACGAGTTGGGCCAACAAAATAAGTTTTTATCAAAGTAAGTTTTCTAGTTGAGTTGGGGCAACAAAAAATTTCTTGTTTCCTAGTTGAGTTGGGCCAACAAAAAATTTCTTGTTTCCTAGTTGAGTTGGGCCAACAAAATAAGTTTTTATCAACTCCTATCACAGTATAATACAATACTAACATAACATAGGAGAAGTAGAACTGTAGAAAATCAGTGGTAGAGAAAGACTTGAATTGAAGAAGAGTGGTCTACCAAATGGTTCTCCATGTAGTAATTGTCAATGTCACATACATATCATGGTTCGATGTGAGAAGTCCACTAAACTATAAAAAGGAAATGTTCATGTCTTGACTCATGACCAGAAAGAGGAATTTATTGGTGGACTCGAAAGCTGCTCTCCATCTTCATTCTCGATAGTTCTAAGAATATAGCACTTCTTTCTTTGCTTTCTTGGGGTTGAAAAGAGAATAGTTTCCCCAAGTGATAATCCCACATCAAACACTTCTAGGTAATAGTTGAAGCTACCACTTTTTATATACCCGAATAGCTCCAACCCAGGTCGAACCAATTGGTCCAACTTCAAATCAAATAAGACCATTTTTTCCGATGCATTCCATCCCCAATGCCATAATGTAGCTAGCGGAACTTACCTACAAGAACGTAGCCAATCACCTCTAGAAATACAGGTTTTACTTGAATCCAGTGAAGGGAAATAAGGACAAATTCAAGTTAAAAAGAAGTTATCAAAATAGAAGCCAATCACGATTAAGCCTGAAACACTTATTCAAAAATATTTCATTCAAACCCAATTATAGGGGACTAAGTTTCTATCCTAAATTGAGAATGTTATTGCTCACAAGCAAAGCTATGCAATGATTACCTAAAAATTGTGCTTGAAAGTAAGGAAGAAAACCAAGTCTTCTAGCAGTTTCTCTGGATGGCTTGTAATATTTGTTAACCATGAACATAAGTAGAGATCTCTCTAGTGAAACAAAACCAACTGATAGTAAATTACAATTCTGTTGATGTTACAGCCAAAAACACCACTTCGCCAAGGCCGTGAATTTGGAGATATGTAGATGAGGGTTTGCTCGAGATTGAAGAAGCTCGTAAAACATAKTTGAAAATGTAAAGTGTTGTTTAGTTGAACATATTTTTAAAATAACTTGTTAAAATATTTTCCTCCAATATAATAATTTTGATTATAAATTCATAACCCATAAAAAAGATGTGAAATATAAATAAATTTCAATATTRATAATTTTCACACATAAAAGTAAAAGTGAAATGTAAAAAAACTTCATAGAGAATTTTCATACATACAAGTGAAATGTAARAGAACTCTATAACAGAAGTTTGAATATTGAAATATTGTATTATTATGATTCCCATATATCTTGTCATCTAGAACTCTTCTTTAAATCCCATTTAATATTTCCAAATAATATAATTCGTATTTTATAGAATGTTATGTCGAAAACAACCACAAGAATGAATGAAATCAAGCGAAGCTTCATATATATTTGGTCTCAACATTGATAATTAACACAAAAGTGTAACTCTATATTTATGTATATTTATGTGTAAGTCCCTTGAATAAAATTAAAATATAATGCACTTTTTAATGTCTCAAATCAGTATATGGTATGGCATAAAAATGTGTAATAAAAAGTGTAGCAAGTAAATTATTTGTTAATAAATTTATAGGTATCTATGTGTACCATTGGCCTAGGAAACCATGTTAATAACATTCTTAGAATTTTTGCAAGAGTATGAAATGATGTATCATCTTAAGTTGTATCTTGATGATATTTTGAAAATGTATTTCGTGTAATATCTGGTAGGTGATAGAGGTTTTTTTGGAATAAATGTGTGTTGTAATTTTTTCTTTACAATTGTGTGTGCCTATAAATTTATGTGATTTTGTTTGCAAACTTTGTGTTCATTTTTTATCAAAAAAAGTAGGAATTAGATATTGTACAACTTTTTTTTTGTTTGCAAATTTTGTGTTCATTTTTTATCAAAAAAGTAGGGACTAGATATTGTACAACTTTCCTTTATTTTTATGGAAATGGATAGTGTGGAAATATCAAACTGTATAAAATATATAATTGAAAAATGAGCATAAAATCATATTCTAAATCATAATAGTAACTAACTATTCTAAATCCAAACGGTTTTTCCCAACCACATAATCCAAACTAATAGGAATTTGTTATAAATTGATAGTTAATGATACAAGTATGCTCATAAGCTAAGTTTAAAATCGATTCAAATTCAACCCAAGTAGATAGATAAAATTGGTAAAATTCTTTACTACTTAAATTATATATTTAATATAGATATATATATTAATGAACTTATAGAAGTCGATAACAAATTATGCTTGGGACTTATTAATGTTTAGTGCGCAGTAGCACAACCTAAACCTAAAGTAAACTTGGTGCTTTACATTATCATAGTTTACGTCCATAGTTAATCATCAATTTCGGGACTAGACTTTAGGAAATTTTTAGTGATTGAATTTGTTTTCTTTCAAACTAAATACCTTAATTTAAATTGCACTAAGGATTTAATTTGTTTTTGTGAAATCGTTACTTTATGATCAGTTTTGTTTGGGGAAATTACATACTTTGGAATGTTAATTGTTGAGCTTACAAATTGGATTATAACACTGACATGTATATGGTAATAGCGATGATTTTGTAATGGAATGTAACCAGACAATTGAGTAGTTTTAAATGATATGAAATTTGAATGACAAACTGACGAGTTATGTATGGTATATGAGTTATTAAATGAATTTTAATTGCGTTAAGATTAAGCACCTTACCATCGTATTTCAGTGTTGAGTTTAGGTTATATTTGGTTATGGGAGTAGATACCTTCATGTTCCTGAGAACAATCGCCAGTCATGAGACCTTAGATGGTGAAATTTAATCAGATGAATCCTAAACTTGAGCGTTGACTATGTGTCTTGAAGGTCCTAAACTTGCAGGGTAGGTCGGCGGGGTAGACATCTTTTTTTATCTTTATGTGATATGTTTGATCTTGAAAAATAGTGATGTATTTTAATTTTGTGTGTAGTGATACATATGATAATAGAATGTGTAAATATTGATGTATGTTATTTTCGCATAACACTTGTCCTAACTGATGTTTCAAAAAAAACAAAAATGTACCACTACTTTATTCACTCATATTCATGTCTTAATGGAGGGGTTGTTACATATGGTATTAGAGTGGGTTCAGCCCTACGACAAGGGACCCGTTACACCTTCCACTGTGTTAAATTAAATAATTAAATATGTATCACTAATTAATTTTGAAATTGTCCATGCAGGTAATCATGGTTAGAGGATGCAGGGGAAGTAGATGTTGTGGTGTGGGAGGAAGAGGTGTGCCTCCTCCGATAATATCCATTCTAGAGGGATCTAACCCTCAGCGAGATGAGTAGACTACTTAGCAGGAGCAGGTTGTTGTGGGAGATGTGGTAGTTATGATGAGATCTTTCCAGAGCATGTTAGAGTCGTTGATCAATTTCTTGGATCGAGATGAGGGCAGAGCATTTGTGCCCAATGAGGGTTCACAACGCGCTCCAGCTGGTAGTAGTAGTATACACAGAGAACTTGAGAAAGCGAGTTCTAGGGTGCCACGACCGACTTACCCTCCGAGGTATGGTTAGAGAACATGGTGATGTGATTCGCACTTCGTGATTACACCTCCAAAATGAAAGTCTGCATGGGGTTCTTTCAACTGAAAGGGACTGCTATACTTTGGTGGAAGACACTCCTACCTCAACTAAACATGGTCATTGAAGACGTGTCATGGGAATTGTTTGAGGAACGATTCTAGGAAAGGTACTTGTCCAATGAATTCATTGAGTGTCAGCTTAATGAGTTCAACACATTACGACAAGGTAGTTGTACGATACCAGAGTATGAGGCCAGGTTCATGGAGATACTGAGGTATACTCCACATTTGAACACGGAGAAGTTAAAGGTCAACAAGTTTGTGTTTGGCCTTAACTTCAACATCCATGCAAAGGTGAGGATCGTGATGCCTCAGACGTTACATGATGTAGTTCAGAAGGCCCTTATCGCCGAGGAAGAGTTGAACAGTGGGGGTTAGGGAAGGAATCCTTTTAGACAGACTAGACAGACGACAACAGGAGGGAAACAACATCAGACACCATCCAGACATACTTTTGGGCATCGAGATATGCCCAGAGGACCTATGTTCTTGATACCAAGACGAAAAAATCCTCAGCAAAGGGCTCCTTATAGAGCACCACCACAACAACAATAACATCATCGTATGCATCAACAACAATAAATTAGGCATGTTCATCAGAACAGACCAGGATCACAGACTGCTAAGACATAAGCTTGTACTTCAGGGACTAGGAGCACTGGTATGAAGACTGAATGTTGGACTTGTGGAGAGCCACATTACCAACGATATTATCCGATTCAGAAGGCCAAAGCAGTCAGATCATCAGGACCCACTACAATTGGAGATTCTGGAAAGGCCCATAGGATACATCCAACAGTGAACAACCTCCAGGACGAGAACCATTCCACTGTGATGGAGACGTCAGGTATGATTGTCGATCAAATTTTTAGTATTTTTATAGATCCAGAAGCTACAAAGAGATTTATTTCTAGTGCAGTGCTAAAGACAATTAAGGTAAAGGGAGTCGAGCAGGATGATTTTAGATACGTAGAAATGGCATCAGGTGCCAAACATAAAGTTGGAGGAAAGGTTATGGACTATAACATTAACTTGGGTGTTTTTGTAATGAAGGCCAACCTATACATCACGATATTATGATCTTATGACATAGTGATAATCATGGACTGGTTGGAATCACATGATGTGATACTTAACTGTAATACGAAATGGTTAAGTTTGGCAGATGATTTTGGACAGAGAAGAGTAATTTTAGGAAGAAACCAGGGAGTGTCCTTGAGGTTTATTTCTTCCCTACAATTGCAAAAGAGTATGCGCAAGGGATGCAAGTTATATGCAATATTAGCACTAAACAAAAAGGGTGAGGCAAAAGGATTATAAAACATTCCTGTAGTACAAGAGTTTGCTTGTGTCTTTCCTGAAGAATTACTAGGTATTCCTCCAGAAAGAGAATTGGATTTTACCATAGATCTGAAACTTGGAACTGAACCTATTGCAAGAACTCCCTACCAGATGTCGACGCCAGAATTACAAGAGTTGAAAATGAAATTGAAGGATTTTTTGGATTTGGGACTTACATGTCCAATCGTATCATCATAGGGTGTGCTATTTATTTTCATGATAAAGAAAGATGGATCATGGAGACTTTGTATTGACTATCATCAATTGAACAAAGCGACGATCAAGAACCAATATTTGTTGCCAAGAATAGATTATTCATTTGATTAGATGAAGGGAGCAACGATGTTTTTGAATATTTACTTGAGATCAGGATATCATCAATTACGGATTAAGGAGGAAGATATCCCTAAGACTTCATTTAAGAAGAGATTCAGACACTATGAGTTTACAGTTTTACCATTCGGTTTGAGGAACGCCCCAGGGGTATTCATGAGTTCGATGAATGGAGTGTTCTGGGAATACTAGGACAAGTTTGTTCAAGTATTTATTGATGACATATTGATTTATTCTGGGATTAAAGAAGAGCATGATGAATAATTTAGATTGGTCCTACAATGTCTAAGAGAAAAAAAATTGTACAGGAAGTTATCAAAATGTTCTTTTTACTAATCAAAGATTCATTATTTGGGACATATCATATATGGAGAAGGTATCATTGTGGTTATAGAAAAAGTAGAGGCTATTATGGAATGGCCAGCACCGAAAAATGTATAGGAAGTATGTAGGTTTATAGGTTTAACAAGATATTACCGATGATTCATCGAAGATTTTTCAAAGATAGCAAATCCAATCACAGAATTGCAGAAGAAAAAAAAGAAGTTCGTTTGGACAAAGAAATGCGCGAAATAATTTCAAAAACTTAAAGATTTGTTAATGAAAACACCGATACTAAAGGTCCCCGACACGAACAAAGAATTCTTGGTATGCACAGATGCATCCAAGGAAGGTTTAGCTGATGGAGTTTTGATGCAAGACGGTTGAGTGATCGCTTACATTTAAAGTAAATTGGGAAGGCATGAGGAAAACTATGCAATGCACAACTTGGAGTTATTAGCAATTGTATATGCCTTGAGAGTATAGAGACATTATCTGATTGGACGGAAAAATTGAATTAAATACAGGTCATTGTGGATTGCAACATATATTTACTCAGAGTGACTTGAACGCATGACATAGGCGTTGGTCAAAGTTACTTAGAGAATACAAATTTGAGATTACTTACATTAAAGGAACAATGAACAGAGTGACATATGCATTGAGTCAGAGACCACGCATATTCTCGGTAATACATCTTAAGATGAATCTGCGAGAAAATATTCTAGCTCTACAGTTTGACGATGATTGGTACAAGGAAGTTAAGGCTAATATCAGACAAGATACCATGATGGTACTGAAGTTTGAAGGTTATTCATTGGACAACGACGGATTACTGAGAGTTAACAGAATAATTTATGTACTACTTAATAACGAATTAATAAGTTGGATCTTAAGCAAAGCTCATCTAGTAGTTTACATGGCTCATCCGGGAGTCACGAAGATGAAGTTAGACCTTAAGCCTTTATTCTTCTGGAAAGGAATGAAAGAGGACATAGTTAGTTACGTGACGAGATGTCTATAATGTCAACAAGTGAAGGATAAACATASACATSCAGCAGGATTGTTACAGCCACACAATATTCGTGAATTGAAATGGGAGGTCATTTCGATGGATTTTATTGTTGGATTTCCACTAATGGCAAGGAGACAYGATTTGATTTTTGTCGTAGTTRACACTCTGATGAAGAGTGCACAATTTATTCTAGTGTGTACGACGTATCAAGTGTTGGATATAGCTAGAGTTTGTGTTAGCGAGGTTGTGAGGTTACATGGAGTACCAAGAAAGATCTTATCTAATCATGGATCGGTGTTTACATGACTGTTTTGGACCAGTTTCCAAGAAGCATTAGGAACACAATTGAATTTTAGTACAACGTATCACCTAGAGATAGGCGGACAAACGAAAAGAACAAACCATATTTTGAAGTATATGTTGTGTATGTATGTAATGGATCAACGGAAACGTTGGGAAGACTTCTTGTCATTGGTAGAGTTTGCATACAACAACAATTACCAGAGTACGATTAAGWTGGCACCATTTGAGTTTCTTTACAAGCGACCGTGTCAAACACCATTGAGTTGGKATTGACTTGAAAATAGGGTCCTAGTATGACCRGAAGTGATCCAATAAATGGAAGAACAGATGCAATCGACAAGACAAAGGATTAAAGAAGCGTAGGATCGACATAAGAGTTATGTTGATGCGCATCTCATTGACCGCAGTTATGAGGTTGGCGATAGATTTTTGTTGAGCATAAAGCAACATAAAAGTTCAATCAAGTTTGGAAAGGGTGCTAAACTCTCTCCTAGGTTTTTGGAACCTTTTGAGATGGTGGGAAAGAAAGGACTCGTGGATTATTGACTAGCCTTGCTTGATTCTTTGAGGTGTATGCATGATGTATTTTATGTATATGTTTTACGACATTATATTAGTGATCCATCACATGTTATTGACATGAGTTCTTTATAGGTGTCAGACAAGGGTACTCTCATGGCGAAGCCAATACGCATTCTAGACCATCGCATTCGATAGCTACGACATCGAATATTCGATCAGGTCAAGGTCCAGTGGAACAATTATAGACCACACTCGGCTATATGGGAGGACGCATATGAGATGCATCAACAATTCCCTTATTTGTTTGTTAGATTATATATGTAGATCTATGTCAGATACATTTATTTACTTGCATTTATATATTGTACAAACTTTGGAATGAAGTTTAAAACAAGAAGGTGTGTATGTAACATCCCGTACTTCTGATCACACTTATATTGAATTATTCTTTGAGGACACTTGCGTGCAAGTGATCCGGCTATAGTACATTATTATTTCGTTTCAATTATGAGTTATATATGATGTTGATGATGTATTGTAATTCATTCTTACTTTCATATGTGTATGTATTGACATATATTATTGACGAGTTCTCCTGAGTGTGCAGGACACATGACATGTTATGGATGATGATGGCATCAATGGACTTCTTTGGACTTCGGATTAAGTCAGGGAGTGGATTGTATTTTGATTGAGTATTTAATTTTAAGAACATGTGATAAATGATTGATTACAATATGATTTATGAATATGGATTATTGACATTGTTTTTGTCAGTGGTTGTAGGCTTGATGATGCTTGATAATTTGAATCGCATAAGGAGTAAAGGGGTCATGCACAAAAAACCATACATTTGAGGGAGAGGTGTGACAACATCCCTGTCACAACCTACTAACACTCTTGTCATGATCAGAATTGTAGGTTAACAATTAGCTAGTTCAATAGGTACACGAT
>SNQJ01S0061227.1:0-17195 GCA_010110895.2 Picea sitchensis | reverse complement strand
TGAGATGTTCAAAAAATCCATTTTACTTTGGATATATCTCTGTAGAGCCCCACGGTATTTCAGAACCAAATGTCATTCAGAGTCTTTGATACCCAACTTGGTGCACAAGGTATGGAAGGTATTGGTGAACTCTGGAATTTCTTAACCCCGCTCTTGCCAAAGTGTGGTCCATCTCATGTATTGGTCCTCATAGTTGTCAACAAGGTAATACTTTTCTTTTACTGCATCCACAAAGAAATCCCAAATGGGCTTGGCCCATATATTCCAGGCTCCTCTGTGAAACTTTTCTATGAGGGAGAGCTTTAAGGAGTGCGAAGGTGATATTTTCTCTGTCGGAAAAATTGTGAATAGAGAAATAACCTTTTAGCATATTTAACCATTTGTCTAGGGCTTCTGCATCTATCTGTCCTTCAAATACAGGGATATCAAAATTAACTTTTACCTTGAAAGGCGAAGTGCTTCCAAAGTGGCCACTTGATGAAGATGCGCCTATTGCTATTGGCAGGCGTTGAAGGATGTGGGAAAAATTCTCCATCATTTCGTCCCTCTATCACGTGAGAGCTTGCTCAAGCAACATATTGATAGGATCGTCTGCTCCGTTGTTTTTCTTTTCTTCCGCCATGGAGGGTTTCTTAGGCGTGTGAGAGCGATTGTCTTCAAGAGAGACAAGCTCGAGACCCAACTTGCTATACTCAGATCAAGAACAGCCTGCTCTGATACCACTGATCTAGATTATTTTTGGCACGAAATGAGAACGGAGATATTATAAAGAAATGCACAGAGATATTGTCGATATTCAATAATATAACATAAATGTATCAGAGATGAAACCATAAACACAAATATACAGTAATACACGATTTCTATTAATGAAAGAAATGTATAGAGATTGTAAAAATACAGAGTGAAAGACTTGCTAGAATGGTGACAGTGTATCTCTGAGAAGAGATGTGACGGTGACTCGCATTCGCAAGAAGATGATTATTACAATGAGGCTCTAAGGGAATTTTTAGCATAAGGAAAATCCAAAACCATAACCCCAAAAAATGAAAAGCCAAAAGGTTTGTGGGCCCCGATGGGGGTAGTTGATACGTCAACTTCCCAGGGGCGTAACTTTGGCATACGATCTCCGTTTGGGGCACACGATAGATTGTTGGAAAGATCTATCTGGGGACTACAACTTTTGTGTGAGCAACATTGAACTTTGAACTATGTTGCTCCCCATTTTCCCAAAAAACGTCGTTTAGGGCCTTAAAATGACCCCGGAAGTTTGGGACCCGAGAAAACTGCTAAAAATAGTAAATTACCAAAATTGCTAGAAAATTGTTTTGAGCCAGTTGGAAAAGGTGGGTGGCCATCAATATCCACCTTGATCAATCAATGTATTGTTACTAAATTTGAAGTAGAATTTGAGAATATATATATATTGCATTGATTTAGAGTCAAGATGTATAATAAGCGAAATTTTCCATTACCAAATTTGTAGTAGAACTAGACTAGTTTATTGTAAACCCAATTACATAATATGTATTGTTGGTTAAATTACAACATTTATTTTTAAGCAGTTGTCCATTTACAGGTTATATATATCATGTATGTGATTTTCTTTTCAGATTATAAGTATATTTATAGCAATGAGCATCTACAGGTTATAAATATATACATCTTGCATATGATTTCTTTTAGAACATAGTATTAATTGATCAGTAAACTATAAACTAGAAGCCTAACAAGAGTCTAAGTCTAAGTCTAAGTTTAAAAGAGAGACTAAATAAAAATATTTAATAAATTAAAAGAATTGAAATAAAATCAAACTCTAGGAAAGAGAGTAATAAAAATTAGAGGTTGGGTAAAATGCACATGTGTGCATGAAAATAATAAATGGATTTTTAAAAATAGAAAGAAATTAAAACATGAGAGAATATATGTACACATAGAGTAGCATATTGAGTTAATCTCACACAAATCCTAACTAAAAGAAGATTCCTAATCCAACTCTAACTATATCTAAGCAACTCTAACTAAGATCTAGTTAGGGGACATTCATTAAATGAGAATTTGGGAAACAAAGGGACAACTAAGAGAAAAATAGGAACACGTTGGGGAATGTGAGGGAAAATGGACTTTTAAATAAAAGTAAAAAGGGTAATTACTTATGCAACTTGGGGAGAGTGAGACAAGTTTGTGAGTGAATAATCACTAATAAAATATTTTAAAAAGTTGAATTACTTGTGCATGTGGACAAGTGTCAATGAGAATTTACCTATATAAGAATTGGGGTAGCAGGGGAATGGATCTCACTTTTTCTAGTATTGTTATGCTGCCAAAATTGGGTTGGACTATGTTTTACTTGTGAGAGTTGGAAATTCAAGCTTGAGAAAGAGTGGAAGCTCTTCCTTGTGAGACAAGATTTAGAGCTATTGTTTTATGGTTTCTTGTGTGTGGTCTCTTTGTGGTTCGGGGGGCTAAGGGGGAAGAAGAATACTCCTAGCATTGGTTGGGAGGTACCAATGAAATCTTGGATTACAAGCAATGAAGAATTAGCGCAAGTTTCTGGAGCGAAATCGACATCAAGAATCAACCTACTTCTAGATCCGATATTTTCATTTTGTTATCTAAAAATTCAAATGAGATCAATGTATTGTTACTAAATGTGAAATAGAATTTGAGAATATATATATTTGTATTTTATAACACATTGATTTAGAGTCAAGATGTATAATAAGAGAAATTTTTCATTACCAAATTCGTAGTAGAATTAGATTAGTTTATTGTAAACCCAATTACACAATATGTATTGTTGGTTAAATTACAACATCTATTTTTAAGCTATAGCAATGTCGTTATAAATATATATATCTTGCATACGATTTCTTTTAAAACATAAATAAAGGTATAACAAATGTTAGACGACGGTATGGACTAATGATAATATCGCTTAATTCTTAAGGTATAACAAATGTTAGACGACGGTATGGACTTTTGAAAAACCATTAATTCTTGAAATATCGCTTTCGAAAGACAAAGTTTTAAATTATTGTAGCTCTTACCTCTTAGATATTAAAGGACTAATGATTATTGTTGGAATCTTGTCCTACATCTAAGACTTTAAAAAAAATGGTTAAGATAAAATTTAGTGGATGTAATGTTGAAATTTGATCTTCTTTTTACTATACTTTATGAAATTAATATGATAAATTGTAGGTTCAATATACGGATGATTAATCTTATTTAATTGAACTTCACGCCCACAAACCATAGTAGTTGCGCAAAATATAGAATAAATAATAATATAGATATATATTAATGAACTTATAGAAGTCGATAACAAATTGTGCTTGGGACTTATTAATGTTTAGTGCACAGTGGAACAACCTAAACCTAAAGTAAATTTGGTGCTTTATATGATCATAGTTTACGTTTGTAACACTAGATTTTAGGAAATTGCAGAAACAAGTTGCAAGGTTAGGGAAATCAAGTGTTATGGAAAAAAATTGCAGAAACAAGTTGCAAGGTTAGGGATAAGTGTAATATTGGGGCATGAGTATAGTAAGAGTGGCCAGGTATTCATTTTCGTTACTTTTTAAAATGGGGTTAGAATGWAGAAAAAGGAGAAAGGATATGCGTGAGACAAAAAAATGTGGGGAAAATGGAGGRAAAAGTGAGAGAGGGAGATGCTAACTTATTGARTGAAAATGAAGTAATTAAACTTATGGAAGGAAAAACCCTTATTTAAACTAAAACTAAAATCATAACTAAAGGGCATACCTGGCTAAATGAGATAGTTGTTGATGGATAATTTAAGCGTTTGGTGGAGTAGAATCTGATACCCTTCCTTCGACTGTACGTGACAAGTGGTTGGATGTTTACTCGCGTGACAATAAACTAGGAGGGGTAAAATATCTGAGAAAAACATTTTCCTTTTTCTTTTACCCTTCACGTTTTATATTGGCTTCCACATTTTCACTCCTTTTAACCTTTTACCATGCACTTCATATTTTAAACTTTTTGTATTTCGTGTGCTTTTAACCCTTTGGTCTTCATTGCAACCAAAAATATTTTTATTGTGGATTTGGCTATGAAAAAAGCCTTGATACCTTGCGCTATGTTGCATCACCAAAAATATTGAATTTGGGCTTGGAGGCAGTTTGACATGCTTCAAAAAAGTTCATTTTTAGACTTGTCATGGTGATGTGCATTATTTAAAGAGTTTTCTTTGTGCCTTGGTCACACTTTATCACAAATTTCCCACTTGTCCCTTTTCCCACATATTTTCAAAACTTATAAGTTTCATTTTACTATGGCATGGAATACTTTTGAAATTTTGTTTATTTTCTATGCATTGCACTTCCTCCATATTTCCAACCTTATGACGTTTCAAACAATGAACTTAGATTCTGTTATTTGATGCATGTTTTGAGACTTTTAGTATTGGGTGCATATTTTAAAACTTCAGAAGTATTTCCCTTGTTTGTAATATCACATGTGATAGGAGGATCAAAATTTAGGATATATGCACTATGGGAAATTTCACTGAGTGCTTCCTAGTTGAACCACAATTGAAATTTGGAAAAGTTGTGGTGGAATAAAGATGCATTGCAAAAGTCAGAAAGTTTGAAAGTTCAGTAAGTTGCACATTGGCGCAAAATATAACAATTAAAAGTTAAGAATAGAGTGCAATGTCACAAAGCATAAGAAGATTGAAGATTTAGGAAGATGCACAATGTTTCAAATGGTGGAAGGGTGCAAAGTTTGAGGACATTGCACAATATTTGTAAGATGTTAAAATTTGAAATTTTGAGAAGATGCAAAGTACACAAGGAACTTCAACAAACAATCAAAGTGATGATGAGATTACCAAGGGCCAAGATCAAAACTTAGTAAAACCACAAAATCATGTGCCCAAAGGCAAGGAAGCTTAGACAGTCCATGGTAAATATCATTAATCAAAAGAAATAAATCTATGGGAAAGCATAGTAGCTTTCAAATGTAGTGAGGCTTAATCAAAAAATAGACGTAGACCCAAAAGTTAATTTGAGTCAATCAATCAACTCCAAATAAAAATCAATACCTTTAGGACCATAGAAGAAGGAGATTTCCCCAATTTCTACTAAAGTTCTAAGATGGAAGGAAAAACTTAGGGGAGTTGTTGCTAGCTCAATAATTGGAAACACACTAAGAGAAACCATGAATGTTTGTAGGTCAGTTGTTGGAGCGGTGAGAAGGCTCTGAGAAGGAAAGAATCATCTTTCTCTAAATTATCTTTGTCTCACCCATGGGTCCCCACTGGATATTTTCTTGAAGATCAATTGCACAAGCATCTAGTTGCAAGTTTGAGAAACTCATTGGCTAGAGTTGAAGGGTCAAATTAATGAGGCTAGTTCCTTGACTTCATTCTAGCCTAGAACACTATCATAATACCACAAAGTTGTTATATATTTGGGATGCTTAATATTTTCTTAGGATATGTCATCATGTTCTTGTGGTGTCTCTCTACTACTAGTGAGCATCCATAGCCTCGATGGAGTCACCCTAGTATCATGGTCCTTGCTCTGCTACCAACAAGTGTTCGTATCCCTGAAAAAGATACTTTCATTTCTCATTATGACATGAAACTCCCTTCCCAAGCCTTTACTTTTATTTATTTATTTATTTATTTTCTCTAAGGAACATGTGGATGGGGAGATTAGTAACCTTTTAAAGGAAAGAGGGATGATACTTGTTATTTGAGAATTTATTAAGTCTACCTAAGTTATAATATGTATCCCTTTATATTTTAACCTAAGTATGATTTTATCACCCTAGGAAGACATTAATCACTATTATGTGAGTGGGTGGTACTTTGTAGATAACTAGTAGGTTGTCTAATAAATGAATCCCTGAGAAGCTTGTGGGATATTCACTTGACAAAGTTTGTGCTCCACCATTGCATTGAAAATTTATATGCCCCATAAAAGATTTGATCGAATTGTTTCATGAACCGATTCCCTAAACAACATCCAATAGAGCTCCATAGTTGTGCTTGGATCTTGCAACTAGATTCATGAGATATTTCAATGAAAAATCATCAATCTAAAGGAGGAAACCAAAATTCAAATACTATGCTAGGAAAATTGTGATAACATAATTGAAATGAAGAAAGAAAATTCTAAACAAAAATTGAAAGTAAATTGCTTAAAAACAAAGAGAAATCAAAGCAAGGAACCAACTGAAAATTGTGAAAACAAGTAATAGTAAAAGAAAACCTACTTATGTACAAGATAACTAACTCTAGGGAAACTAACTCAAGTATTACTTCATAAATTGGCCATTGGTAGGAAGGAGATTTACTTCCCCTTCCAAATTTTGTAGTTTGTATGTTCCTAGGCCAAGTTTCTTAGCCACTTGGAAAGGAGCCATAAATATTGACATTTAGTATGTTTTCCTTTTTCTTCATGTGGCTTGTCCCATTTAGAAACCATATCTCCCACTTGAAAGTCCTTGTTTCTTGTGGATTTATTATCAAACCACCTTTTAACTATATATTGATGAACAACAAATTGTTTCTTATCCTTCTCTCTTTGTTCGTCCAACTTCAGTAGGGTGTTGATTTGAATCTAAATGGCTAGCCATATTTTCCCATGTGAGGCTTGGGATAGTTGGAGGGAGGGAAAGAATATATTTGAGGGAAGGGTGGAATATTTCCCATACACCAAGAAATAAGGGGAGGTTACCAAAGAATCTCTTAGGGTCACTTTGTCAGTACACAAGATGTTTGACAACGAATTGCACCAATTTCTCTAATCGTCAACTACAATACTATTACAAATACAAATTAATTTTGTATTAGTGGACTCAACTATGCCATTGCCTTATGGGTGATAGTTAGATGAGTACCATAGAATAATTCCATTATATAAAAATAAACTCAATCAACTTCAAAGAAGAAAAATAAGTAGCATGATAAAAAACAAGTGTTGATGGAACACCAAACTTGGTAATAAGATGTTTCTATAGAAATTGAATTAATGCTACTTCATTGATATTGGTCAGTGGAACAACTTTTTTCCATCATGTAAAATAGTCTATGGTAGTTAATATGTACTTATGCTACTTAGCCACCAAGGAATACTCAACCATTATCCACAAAGGATGATACTTGTAACCAATTTCTAGAAATAATTAGTAAAGAGGAAATCATCCATAACTAAGAACAAAATCTACCATTACAGACAACCAAAATCCCACATGGTAACCACACAAGCCATGGGGTGTTACACAATATTGTGCCAATTATGTTCCARAAAGACTTCAAAAAATTATTGATGAACTTGGTTTATTTGTCAAGTGAAATGGATATTTCTAACCCGATGTGTGACCATACATGTAGGAATAAAAATATAGCATCATCTTATCGTAGTGATCAAATTGTTCCATGGGACAGTAATTGTTACCTTAGAAAAAATAAGATTAACAACCACATAGGCATAGTCAAGGTATTGCTTAGTTAGAGGTAGGACATATAGGATCCATGTGAATCAAATTCAGATATTATGAGAGATCATCAAGTGCATATTTCTTGGTTGGTGAAAGAAGGTATCTAATATACCCCCCACCAGGGTTCAAGTCTTGTGAGTAGCATGCTAGTATTTGTGCTTGTGCTCGTGTATGCATGAAAATACACACAAAAATGGTTGCAACCAAGTACAAATATTGGGAGACTTTGGTGGAATACATACCCCCACTTATGGTTTCTTAGTATAAGAGTGACCAAATTTAATGGTGCTAATGGATCCCCCTTAATACTAAATGTGGGTGTGTTATCTACAATCATGATAAGACAAAGCTTGTTTTAAAAAAATATTATGAAGAGACATGAGTAGTTGTGTACATGCCCATCACACTACTCATTTTATCTCATAATCAACCTCACTACTAAATTTGGGGTCAAAGTACAACATTAAAAACATCAAAATGACTATTTTTTCTTAGAATCTTGATTTTGCATAGTTTTTGGAAATAATGCATAATATTTTTATTAATATTTGACACTGTTAACATCGATTTTTCAACATTACTAATTTTAACATATCAATACTACTTTATTTACTCATCAAACATGTAAGTGCATGTGCCACCTCATACACTTTATGTGGAATTTAGTTAAACGTTGAAATTTTAACTTTTTCTTGTAAAATGCAAAAAAAATGACAATTAATACAAAAATTGACATTTTTAACATTGAAATTAAAAAATAATTACATCACCACATAAAGATCATCAAGATTTTTTGAACATTGTATCATGTGCTTAAAATCAATTTCATATGTGAAAGTTACAACCTCAAGAACTTACAACTTTGGAGGACAATGAGAGCACCTTAATAATAATAGGAGACAAGGTGACAATGAAGATACAAGGTCTACATGATATATTAACATAGATTAAGGGTAAATTTATGAAGGTGGGTAACACTTTTGTGAGAATCGGGTCTCAAAAATTATGAAAGAACTTACAACTTGGAGGACAATGAGATAATCTTTACAATAATAGGAGACAAGGTGACAATGAAGATACAAGGTCTACATGATATATTAACATAGATTAAGGGTAAATTCATGAAGGTGGGTAACACCTTTGTGAGAATCGGGTCTCAAAAATTAAGGAAATAATTCCTTTTTTCAAATTAACTAATATTTCTTTCTGGCCGAAAGTTCTATTTTTTCTACCGGAAACATTTTCTTGCCAAAACCTTGGAACCCTCAAATCAAGGGTAACCGCGGACAATGCCCTTGATTTTCATGTACAATTTTAGCCGCACAAATTTTTTCATCCTGGTAACATTGCTTCGGCTCTAAAAGATATTCCAACCAAAAAATAATCTTCGCCGGAAATACCTTTTGGTCGAAAAATAAGTTTATTTATTTTTTATTTTTTGTTAATTTGTCCAGGACATGTTGGATCGTGATTAACCTGTGGCTTGATAAAACGCGACTCAGGGGCATCTAAACACCAGGGGATCGCACCTGGCCCGAGCCACACCAACCCTAACATGGTTGGATTTTCTGTCCCCGAGGTTTCAACCGCGATTCTTTAACATCACGGAGTGGCTTTAACAACACACTCCGCCACCGAATGTCCTACACCTAGGGGACAATAATTTTATTTCATTAGTTGCACATCACCCGGAATAGTTTTTACGAATTGTTGAATTGAATATTAGGCGGGGCTTGTTGGTTAGGCAAACATCTTGCTGGTTGTGGATGTCATGTTAGGCGAACGTCTTTCTGGTTGTAGACATTGTGTTGGTGTATGTCGTGTTAGGTGAACATCTTGCTGGTTGTGGACGTCGTTGTAGTGGGCGGACGTTGGAGAAGCGGGCAAACGTTGGTGATGTGGGCTTGCAAACGTTGTTGCTGCAGGCGGGTTGACATTGGAGTTGCAGGCGTTCGGTCTAGATAACTTCCTTGTTAAGATTAAATTTAAGATTTTAGTTTTAAATTTTGTAGATTTAGTTTTGATAGGGTCACATTCATCCTATCCGCTGTACGTGGATAATCTACCAGGGCATGTCCCATACATGGATAGATGAATATGGCTCCATCCATGTATTGTGGATAGGTTCGACTTGAGCCCCTATTCATGTTCTCACCAAGGGCCAGGAAAATCAATAATTCGAGGCTCAACTCTGCATATTACTTTGGACAAAGCCATAAACAACCCTGTCCATGTATAGGATATGCCTGAAGTTTGTCCCTGCATACGGATGTGTCCATATTCAGCCCTTATCCATGCAATAATGACAGAACGGTAATCATTTAATGACCAAATAATTCACTATTTAATACTTGTCATTATTTTGAAAGGCTCATAAATACTTCATAATATATGTTATATGTATTACATATAACAGCTTGTGGAATGGTTGTTGAACCTATAGGTTTTAGGGAACTCAAGACAAACTAATGACAAAAAACAAACCCAAACTATCAGAACACCTCAAGGTCCTAAGTTTGATCGGTCCAGTTAAAAATGTGTTTCGACTTTCTCACTTTTTAATCTTTAAAATTACATCAACATGAACATAATCTAAAGGAAATGTAAGAGCTAGAACTTACTTCTAATACTTTTCCATGTTTGAATTTATCCACCGATTTCTTCGCATCGCCGGATTCGGTGGACCGTTTTTCCAAATTACGCTTGATCATATCTGCGGTAATTTGAGTACAATCTTCACCTTTTTTTTGAGCTACACAGTCCTTCGATTTCACCATCAATCTCTTGTATCTTCATTTGCAGATCTAACACATAGATAATAGCATCCCCTATTATAGATTGTTTGTCCATCTTCCCATAGTTGGATGACAAAATTAAATACATTTAACAAAAAATATCCAACATTTCATTCAAAAAGAGATGAATATCATAAATAAATCTATTTAGTTCTTGCATGGTCTCCTCTCTACCAAGGACTTGTAGTAGCATGCTCCTACGATATGATGGGATATTAGCTTATAGGGTTGACCTTTAATAGATAGATCTTGTGTGGAACTCCCGTTGCTTCACAGGATCTCAGTTGGATCCATGATTCTTTTTCCCATTGCATCTCAATTAACTTTTTGGTTAAGGGAATTTGTATTCCACCAATGGTTCTACATATCATAGACCCACTTTCAAAATAATGGTTTGTCTTCAGATATTCCATCAAATGTAGCTACACAACAATCCACATGAATTTGGCACAAAAATATTTTACTACATTTAATATCAAGAGACAACAATACTTATAGTAGAAAAATTGCTAACTCATGCCAACTGATATAACAACAACAAGTACATTCATTGGAATTGATGATAGATTTGCTAAATTTGTTACGACGGAAGTAAAACTCAACAAACACAAATTGAACTATACTTTATTGCTGACCTATAATACCCCTGTTGTAGGTTTCCAAGAATATGTAGCAAGAAATGTGTTGGAATGGTCCCTTTATAGACAACCTGTAAACACACTTATGAGGCCTATGTACAAACAATGATATCTAAACCGATACACAATTATGAGTTATTTCATTCATTAATAATCTCAAACATTTTACAGACAATCTTTATATATCATTATATGGTTGTTATATCACCCAAGAGGGAGGTTATATGTGTGCTATTTTCAATGTATAACATGAGAAAGATCCTCCCAGAAGCTTTGTAGTCTGAAATACCAATTGTTGTTAATCCAACCAACATATTTGCAATGTGACAATGCATATCAATGTCGCTTCTATTTTAGAATATGATGCTTTAGGCATTGTCCTTGGCATCCAAATGTCCTTCTAGTCTACATGTTTAACCCAACCTCTATGTATTTTAAATCTGGATTTGAAATGATAAATTTGTGGTTGAGAAAAGACAGTTACCAGTGCCAAACCCACAATCTATTGATAAGAGAGGGACGACCCTCACAAACCCATGAGCTGCTAATAAAAGAGAGGTACAACCTGCTGATAGGTGGTTTGATGTCCTTATTTAACCCCCATAACTTGTAAAATGGTGATACACCCTCCTTCCTATGTGTAACAACCCTTCTTCAAGACTACAAGTGAATCGGCATTTTTTTTTGAAAGGCTGATGACAACAACGCTAACCACACAAATGATGATGAATGCAAGCACATAGTCCAGGGAACAAGCTACTATGACTCCATGCATTGTACAAGATCAATTGGGCGAGACATGTGTAGGAAAACAAGAAGGAACCACTACCCGCCCAATGCAATTAGACATGCCTACAAGATAAATGCATGACAACATCCTTAAATACACAATGACCTTGAATACCAAGGACAAGAACCTCAAGGTGCTAACCCAATGTACGAAGGCCATACAACCCATGTGCCAAAAAACAACTACGACGACAACACCCACACCTGGTAACGAATCAGCTAAGTTATCGTCACTTTATCAATAGGGTGCACCCATGATCCCTTCGATGGAATCATGTCGTCTCCGATGATAGGGTACATCAATAACCTTTGGCTTAAACAAATCCTAACCGGACCAAGGATTCAAGAAAATCCGGCACGCTAGTATGCGAAACAAATGACAAGTTCCCACTCCACAACCCATCATTAGGGTCAATGATGTAAGAGGACGACAACAAAGGAAGACATAAGCCAACACATGACTTCGTCAGCAACCCAACCCCTTAATCACATCTAAATCAATAAATAGATACCAATCTAAAGCAACATAAATTACCCTCTGAATCAACTTGTATGAATCACAACCCAGTCAAACATGCCAATCTAATCAACATTGATTGCAATCTGAAATGGAAAAATCTAAATTTTATCATTAGATACAATCTAGTTTTAGCAATTCACCTCATAAATGAAATTAATAAGATTAATGCACAAGCTGCAATTATCCCACTAATTAACAATATTAATTTACAATTTAGTCCTTAATGTACCATCAATTTAACATTAAATGCAATCCAATGGATCTAAAAGAAAATCAATTTAGCAAGCTGAAATAAGTCAATGCTAATGCTACACAATATTTACCTTCTAATTTAACAAGTCTAGTATAATCAATATTAAAACTTAAACAATAAATACAATCTAATTGGACGAAATTGGTTAAATTAATATGAAACTAAATTGTCAAGTCTAGTATAAGTGGATCTAGAGGTTGTCGATTTAAGTAAAGGTTGTCTAATCATAATAAGGGCTGTTCTATCAAATTAATCCTGTTCTAATAAAAAAATGCTATCTGAGATTGCTATCTTCTAGCCAATTGAAAAGTGGGTTGTCATTAAAATAATCTTATTGGTAAGGATGTTGTTATGAAGTCAGTGGTAAAGTCATAACATTCAAGATATAAATTCATTGTCAAAGATGTAACAAAAAGGAGGCAAGGCATTCAACGCAAGTCTTCATTAAAGGAACGCATTCATAAAGAGGGCACCATCGCCAGGAAACAAGTAAAATCATGGTCTTAACCTCTAGCAAAACCGCCAGGTATCCAATGGAAAGGCGCAAGCATAACAATCTGGAAAAAATCACCAGGTATCAAAAGACAAGTGACGTTAAAGAAAACTACGTAGTAAAAGAAATTCCCTCATGGTGGGTTCATATATATCGTGTTGCATCAAGGAGTATATGGCAGGTAAATTCCTCAAGCAGGCTCACCAGTAACGCACCTTTATTGTTTTAAAAACTTACTCAAGGTGAAACTATCAGTCTTACTATGTTGGGCGAAGTGCTAGCACTCATAATTATAAAGGTTGAATTACATTCTCCCTCCAGGTAGGTATCGTGGTCTCAAAAAAGCCCAATCGCTGGCAGTAAGGAGGGTAACCAATTGCAGCATTTAAAAGGCCAAGCAAGCATTTGAGGGTGACGCTTTGCAAACTCAAGGTAAATCCCCTGAGTATGAAAGGTGACTTAACTAGACCAACTAGATAACCAGAATGGTGTTGTTTAAACAAATGTTGGCTCTAAGGAAAAATAAATAAAACGTACTGATAAATAAATAGTTGTGTGCACAATATTTAATTCATTCGGTTTATTACAGTCAAATAATTCGTTGAGTTTAAATTCGTTGTGTTTATTGTGGTATTCAATAATTTGTTGAGTTCATAACATTCAATAAATTCACTGAGTTATAATGTTCCATAAATTCATTGAGATTATTAGCTGAGTCTATCACATTCAAAATAAATTTGCTAGGTTTATAGCGTTCCATAAATTCGTTGAGATTATTAGCTGAGTCTATCACATTCAAAATAAATTCACTAGGTTGATAACATTCAATGAATTCGCTGAGTTTATTTCTTTGTAAAAACGCCATCCAAGACCATAAGTAAAGTTTATTTTAATCAGTTATACACTTGCTGTCAACGAAAAGCAAGTAGTGGCCAAGTGTCAGGCAATCAACAACTGACCAGAATAAAAGGTTTGCTAGGAAAATTTTCCAAGTCAACGTAGAGGTGCAGCCAAGAAGTAACATTCCCTCCGGTGGAAAACAAACTAAATATAAAAATGCAGGAATTCTAAGATACAAAAATCTAGGTATAAACGATAACCAATGAGATAAAACGCCGAAGCTTAAGGAAAAATCCGCCAGTCAATCAAATTTTGCGTGGTTAATTAAACGCATCAGTAATAAGACCAACAATCAGTCAAGGAAAACAATAGAGGTAGACGGATGACAAGAACATCCTTCGCCATCATCCTTGCACATAAAAGTAGGGTGTTTAGATCCATACTCTATTACAGAAGTGATGACTGTAGATCAGTTCCGGTTGACTACTCAGGCATGGACTCATGAGATAGGGACAAAGGCAAAAATAAACTTCATTCATCGCAATCAATAAACCTCATGATGATCAAGACATGAAGGGATTGAAGGCCATGGAAATCAATCAACATCAAGCTAAATGCTATGGGGGAAATTTCAAATATCAAATAGAACGCTAAGACTATCATATTCTTTACTTGATTAAGAAAATAGAACTGAAAGCATAAATCATACTAACACCCAACACGTTGTAATAGAAGCGCATTCCTGCCCGGATCTGAGTTGATGCTGTCTCAAGGCAGTCTGCAGTAACCCACATTGACTGATACTTCACCTGGGTAATGCCCAACAACTCTCTCTAGGGGTACTCTTTCTTCCCTTATCCCACTAAGCCGCAAGAAAATGCCACACACATTAACCAAAGAATTAGATAGCTCCCATCTCAAGCTCTCAAGGCCAAGCTACTACTCCTCACCAAGCTGGGTATCCCAACTCCCACAAGCTAAGTCACTGCTAGAGATTTCAAAGATAACGCTAATGCAAAACATAAGAGATCCAACATCATTTTCCTCCTCCATTATATAGAGTTTTAGAAGTCCCTTACTTTCCCCAAAATCCCATTTTATTTTAATGTTTAATAAATTAATTCATAAAATCATCCTCTTACATGTGTCACCCATCCCCATTCCTCCAAAACCAATTTCCTCTTTTAATTAATTAATTACCTTTTATTTCCCCTCACCCACCCAGAGTCATTCCTAGAATCTCATTCCCACGGTGTCCCCAATTTCTCTTACATGTTTTAATGACTTTCCCATTATTAATTTACTAGTCTTCGGGCCCAATTCTTAGAAGGTTCTTAATGCTATATTACACCCACTTCAAGTTGACATCTGATTTTTCCCCTTTCTTTTTATGTTCCCTGCTTTTTCCTAGTTTCCTAATTATTTGTATCTTCCTTTTTATTCAAACTCAAAAAAGCGCGTAGAAACTTCACCTTCCTTTTCTTTCCTCGTGGAATAAATTTTAATTAGCATAACAAGTAAAACAATTATTTCCCTTAAATTTTGAAAGTATCCCAAAAGATTTTATATATCAATTTAATTGCTTCAACTCCTCTTACAACATTAATGAAGATTATCATATATATATATATATATATATATATATATATATATATATATATATATTTCCTATATTTATATTTATATATTTATTTTTTATATAGATATAACTATATCACTAGTAAAATTTAGGCTCAGGACTTTATTTTCCTAGGGTCACGAAATTTTATTAGGGGAAACATTTTGATCTTCCTTAACACATTACTCATCCTAAATCCATCTAGGTTCATCCACTATTAAATAAATGTGATGTGCCCTTCGTGATGCACTAGGTGCTCCAAGAGTGCCACTTGCCTCTTTATGTTTCTCTTGCATGACATGCCCTTCAAAAACGCACTACATGCTCAAGGGTGCCACTCGCCTCTTTCCATTTTTTTTTTTCATGAGGTGCCCTTAGGATACCATGCTCCAAGGGTTCAACTCGCCTTTGACCGATTTTGGTAGACATAAAACCCCTAGAGTCAAGTACTCCGCTAGGTGATCTTGTGGAGACTAAGGGCCTCTAAGTGGAATAGGCCAGGCCCTTACCTTATTGCACTCTTAATCATCGTGGAGTGACTATCACAATGGTCTCACATCGTGTGGGTTCTCTCAACTAAGTAAGAAGTCATTACAACCTACATTTCAGCCAAGGGCGTGGAGTGATAGTAGGTTGTGGCAAGGTTGTTGTCTCACCTCTCCCTCAACATCTCTCGGAGTCGCGGCGCGGACCCCTCTACCCATATGTGAGTCCGGTCGGCAAGCTATCACCAGACAACAAATCATGTCATAAAATATCCATATCATATCATCTAATCGATGCACTATCAAATAACATATATAAAACAATCAAACCCTAATGGTTCACCTCGACTCAATCTTAGTGTCCAGGGTTCCATCATTTCCGTGATCCCCAAGTTCAAATCCCGCACACCCGTGAAACCGAATACACCCTAATGCAGCAAAACAACATGACATCAATCTTATAATGCCTCATAATCAAATCAATGTTTTAATATCATTGACCTAGGTTCACTCTATGGCAAGTGTCCTCAAAGAATAATTTTGCTTAGTGTGAAAGAGAGGGATGTTACATACCCTCTTGGTCTAAACTTCGGTCCGGTTTCAATCAGAGTGTCGGTAAATAGTGTAATTACAAGAATATAAGCTTCCGCCCTATCCAACAAAAGGGAACCGCTATGCATACTGGTATGTGTCCTCCTCGAGGTCGCCGAGTGCTTAACTATAGTTGTCCCTAATCGAACTTGACTCATCTATTGTTCGATCGCCATAGCTATCGAAAGTGATGATCCAGGGTGTGCATCGACTTAGCCATGCGCACACCCTCATCCGACATCCACAAGGTGCTCAAGTCAAAACATACGTAGGATCAATAATCATAAGTCTCAAATAGAGACATGGAAGACATTGTGCATTCGCCTCAGAATCGGGCAAGGCTAGTCATTAGGCCATGGAACTCTCTTTTCCAGAATATTGTAGGGTCCCACAAACCTAGGATACAGTTTATCCCCTTTTTCAAACTTGATCGAACTCTTATGCGGTTTCTGCCACAAAACTACTTGATCGCCACATCGTAACTATGGTCGACACGACGCGCATCGACATAACTCTTCTATCAATCCTGCGCTTCCTTGATCCTTTGTCCTAGTTCTCATTTAATCCCCCAATTCTTGGATCGCTTCCAATCCCACAGGACCTTATCCTCAAGCTGATCCCAACTCAAAGGCATCTGACATGGTCATCCATAAAGAAACTTGAAAGGTGCCATATTAATGGTGCTTTGGTAACTATT
>SNQJ01S0061225.1:64518-101093 GCA_010110895.2 Picea sitchensis | reverse complement strand
CTTTGTTTTATGTTTGATTTACTATGGTAAACTTATGGTTGAATTTTTATTACTATGGTTTATCTTTGGTTTACGATAGTTGGCCATAGTTGACTATGGTTTATCATGTTCATTATTTTTAACCATGGTTTACTATGGAAATGTTTCATTGGGATGTTAATCATGGTTAACTTATGTTGAATTTCAACATTCCTCATTGGTTGTGTTGAAATGTGACGTCCATAAAGGGTACTATCACATTACAGTGTTCCTTAAGGGTTATGTTGTATTGTGATGTGCCCAAATGATTATGTTGCATTGCAATGTTTAGTTTCAATATGTTATCTCGAGTTTCTTCATTCCTCAGTTTTTATGTCACATTGTGACGTTCATTAAGGGTTATTTCACCTTGCAACATTCCATAAGGGTTATGTTTCAATGCGATGTTCCTGAATGGTCATGACACATCATGATATTCATATTGGTCAAATTATATTCAATTTTAATGTTCCTCAATGGGTTTTTCACATTATGACATTCTTCAAGGATTTTTTCACATTTGTGATATTCGTTAATGGTTATGTCATATTGTGACGTTCATCATGGTGGGATTATTTTGAATTGTAATGTTTTCTAAGGGTTATGTCACATTACAATGTTCATGAAAGGATATGTTGGATTGAAATGTTACTAAATGGTTATGTAGAATTTTTACATTTATCATGTTTAACTTATGTTAAATTGTTATGTTACCCAATGGCTATGTCACAATGTGATGTTCCTTAAGGGTTAGGTTAGAATGTGATGTTCCTTAATGATTATTTCAAATAGTGATGTTTATCATGGTTGACTTATGCTAACCATGGTTGTATTTAGTTGGTGGTGGTTCACTATGGACATGGTTGATTATGGTCAATTATGTTTTACTTTTGTCACATTGAAACATTCAATAAGAGTTATGTTGGATTGTGACGTAGGGTTATGCTTGTCACATTGCAACATTGTATTATGTTTTTCACATTGCAACGTTAGGTTATGTTCATCACATTACAATGTTGGTATATGTTCATCGCATAGCGATGTTCATGAAGGGTTATGCTAGATTATGTCATACTATGACGTTCATCAAGGGTTATGCTAGATTGCAACATCGAAGGTTATGTTAGGTTGTGACATTCATCAAGGGTTATGTTGGAATATGATTCTTGTCAAGATATTATGGTTGAATTTTTTCGCATTACAACATCAATAGTTAAGTTATATCTCCATGTTTTTCAAGGATTAAATTGGAATATTGCATTCATTAAGGGAATATCGTTTTCTTATGTCACATTGTGATGTTTGGTAAGGGTTATGTCATATTACAAAGTTCATGAAGGGTTATGTTAGGTTGTGATGTTCCCCAATGAATATGTCACATTGTGATGTTCATCGTTGCTGTGTTATGTTGGATTTCTACATTCTTCTCTGGTTACATCACATTGTGACGTTGATTAAGGGTTATGTCACCTTGTGACATTCGTTAAGGATTATATTTCAATGGGATGTTCTTGAATGGTCATGATGCATTATGATATTATTTGAGATATTAATCAAGGTATATGTTGGATTGTGATGTTCTCCAAGAATTATGTTACATTGTGATGTTCGTCTTTGTTGTGTTATGTCAAATTTCTACATTTTTCTATGGTTATGTCACATTGTGATGTTCATTAAGGGTTATTGTATCCTCTAACATTCCATAATGGTTATGTTTTAGTGAGATGTTCTTGAATGGTCTTGATGAATTGCGATATTCATTTTGGTTGGATTATAAGGAAATTTGTGTCCTTGATTGGTTACATCAATGTCTCCTTATCAATGGATTCTTCAAGTGTTCGATACCAACTCCTTTATTCACACTTTAAAGAATTTACTTGGTGCCTTGATACCTACTTTAATTATCAGTAGGTTGTCTCGTGTTTGGTAACGATACACCTCAATGACCGGTAATCAAATGATGTCTCATTTTGTTCAACCTCAACTCCTTTATTCACATGATGTAGACTTGCACCCTTGGTGGATTGTGTAGAAGACTTGAAGATATCAGTGTGTGGCCGCAACTTTCCTAAGCTATTGTGTAATGTCCCCACTTTGGGACATCATCACAGGGGAGAGACTTATGATGACCAGAGTAGCCAGATGGATGTTATAGCGAGTACAGGGGTATTTGAGAGGCATTGTGGGGTCCAGTTGGCATTTATCATCATATTCCATCATTCTAAGCCATTCCACACAGGCTGTCTTTGGTTTCATTCCATTCTGACAATTTCCATGATTTTCACTATTTTGAGCTATAGGTTAATTAAAATCATTGAAGAGGGCATTTTGGGCACATTACTTGGAGGAACCTCTCAGTGTAATAGCTCATTGGAATCGAGAGGAGAAGCACTACAGGATGGGATGGCTAGAAGTGACTTTCAGTGGCCAGGGAAGCCACAAGGAGAGATAAGGAGATTTTCATGAGGAGGTAAAAGGTTAATTAATTGAGTGAAGTGATTTAATTAATTAATTAAATATTAATAAAATGAAAGTCACTTTGGAGGGACAAGGTGAGCAAAAAGTATAAAAAAGGAGGCAAGGGCCTCTACTCATCATGCATGTATGATCTTATTTTGATTCATGGCTTCTAGCTAGTGAGCCCAATATTAGGGGTTTTGAGGTTTTGACATAACAAACCCTAGAGGGCCGATTAGGTGGTGAAGATTCCACCTATCTTGTCCCCAAGCTTGGTCCTAGGAGATGCAATACTCTCCCACACCATTCTAGTTCCATATCTACTCGATTCTGGGAGAGTTACTACATCGGTTTCTTGTGTAGATAGAGAGAGGGTGCACCGGTTGAGAGATTCCAATGAGGGCACACCATCTTTGGAGAGAGATTAGTTGTAGGAGATTAGCTGAGGCACCAGTTGAGGATTCTATCACTTGGGTTTTTCATTCTGCAGGGCCTTGGACATGAGATCTAGTGCTGAGATAGTTTATAAGCTTAGATTATTTCTTGGTGATGGGGCGGAATTGAAGAAGGAGGCGTTTTGAGATCGAGATCTAGTCCGTTTGGAGGGTTACACTTGAGATCTAACCACGAGAGTTTACCTAGTGACTTGTAGTGTATCGATCTATATTTATGGATATTTAATTTGGAGGCCTCCTTATTTGAGGATGAATTATCTAGGAGTTTGAGTCATCGATTGAAGCACCATTAGATTAGAGTTTCAGATCTGAGAGATTGAGAGAGGGATATTGGAGATTAGGTCCTGGGTTGTTCTTACCATGTTGATCTATTAGTTGGCATGTATTTATTAGGGTGATTGGACACTTTTATTGCTTGAGTCCAGAATTATCTAGGGTTCAGTCATCTAGTGGGGTGCACCACCATTAAGTGGGGATTTTAGATCTGAGATTGAGAGGGATCTTGGAGATTAGCTCACGCAGGTTGTTCTCCTACGAGATCTATCATTTGGCATATTTATTAGAGTCATTGGAAACTTTTGGCGTGAGTTATTGGGGGTTTCGACCTTCTATTGGAGCATGGCATTCTTAAATTTGAGTTTGGCATTCAGATCTGCTTGTGTTGATATTGATTTCTCATTCAGACTTTGGAATCTTTTGTATTGTCAGGATCATTTTGTAGTAGCTCTTATCTGGTAATACATCTTCTTGGCCATCTGTTGAGCATTCGGATCGACATCTTCACTTATGTGAGTTTCTCTATTTTATGAATAAAGAGAATTGAGATGTTTGGCTTGTCTATCTCTTATTGCATATGGTTGGTATGTTCCATGGTTATATATTTCTGTTATTTGATACATACACATATAAGCATCTAAAAAGGTATATCAACAAAGTGTTTGAAAAAAAAAAAAAAAAAAAAAAAAAAAGTTTTAAAAGACACCAAGCAGTGATGATCACATAATGGTTTGGGATCATTATAGTGGTATCGAAGCTTAGATTCACCTTAACCCGATTGGGATTAGAAATGTTACAATAAAGATGGATATTCTTATGAGGGATTGAGGAGTGTGAAAGGGAATATAAAACCATCAATAATTTCAAAGGGCTCATAACGATTTCCAATGGTTCCTATCTATAAAATCCTGGATTGGAGCAAAAAAGATTACTTGGTGGGCTCAGGTGGTGGGGAAATTAGAGAATCCTTTGTGTGGAATACCACGCTCACTAGGAGGGAAAAATAGAAACCCCACACCCAGTGGGAGCATGCAACGTTGCCACAGGTTACAGGTGCCTTGGGAACTGATCATAGGTGTAGGGGGGGTAATAAGCATGTTGTTGAAATTGAGGGCAGTGATGATGAGCCATGTGAGGATGGATCGATTGAGGAAAAACTATCTAGGAAGTCCAGGTGATGATAGTGACTCTTACCTGAGGCTAGTGATAATGACTCTACCTCGGAGGATAGTGATGATGACTCTTGCACATAGGCTAGTGGTGCTTGCATGCTTAGGAGGATGGCACTTGTGTAGTGGATAGGCAGATGGACAACACTTGATAGCACTAGTGTCTTATGGACATATCATACCATTGATGACCTTAAGCCTCAACAATGTGGTGACACTAATTGAGGATTCCCGCGTGTTAGCACCTAGAGATGATGAGATTCCTATGGGGGTTGTGGCACATCTATCACATGTTCAAACACCCATGATAGCCCCGTCACATGGGGAAGTCCCAGGTGGCATGATAGGTATGATGGATGAACTTAGTGTGAGGGATTCACACCATGGACGGGTAGACCCACAAGTCCAGGAGAAGTCCTGAAGAGACATCTGAGGAGTTGACTCACACATACAGGTCGACCCGAGGAGGAGATGGAGTCACAACTATTGGAACTCATTGGTTGAGAAAGGATTCACCCAGAGGATGATAGATTTATGGAGCACTTATTTCCAAGATCGGCCTGCATTGATAGGGATGCACTCTTTAGTAGTTAGGATGACCATAGCATGTTTTTTGGACATAGCTATATGGGATCAGTATGAGATGATAGTAGCAGGTTGAGTGCACGGAGGATACAACTACTCATACATGTCTGATGTGATTGAGGGAGATAGCACCTAGTGATGAGTGCGATTGGCATACAAGTACCCAAAGAAACACGATGAAGCGGTGGACAATTAGGCGTGTCATTATGCAGTGTTTTTAGGGACCTAGGTGCACTAGCGGGGTGACACTTGCTAGTGATGAGAAGTGCGAGATGGCACCTGACATGACTATGGTCAGGATTCACACCACTTAGCAGTATAGTTTGGAGTTAGTGAGGCTATGATTAAGGAAACCACTAGACATATTGATGACATGCATGCGGTGATGGAAGATTACTGCTGGAGAGCATCGGTGTACGGGGTAGTTCGGATGGAGGATTTTCCATGGATGATTTTTAAGCACTCTCCGGAGGTGTCTATGATGAGGGCTGACTACCAGCGGTTGTTGACAGACATGGATTATCTACTAGGGGTTGGTGAGATGTATCATGGGGCTTTGAGGGGGTAGGAGTTGGATATGGACCGAATCACTCAAGAGTTAGAGAGCACTTCGAGGGATTCTTGAGGCACGGGCCGCTCCTCAGAATCGAGTCTAGATCCGAATGGAGTCTCTTGAGGAGATCTTGAGGAGATCCACTTCATCATCTCAGTGGACACTTTCGGATGTCGATGGAGTCCACATTGATGAGGTGTTGATGATCTAGTAGAGGAGCACTAGTTGATGGGGACACTTCCATTTCTGTCTTAGGGAGTGGTTGACCTCCATGTAAAGGTTTATCCAGTACAGGATCTATAATTGTGTCATGAGTCCTGAGACGACATGAGTATGCCAGAACATATAGTGATGAGTGATAGTTCACGGGGGCATGTCGAGATGTATGATGAGATTGAGAGGGTTATAAGGTGCTAGGGAGGAGACACACCTAGGGTATCATTGGGATATCACTCATTTGCAACATCACATAGTCGTGGGGGATCGCAGGCTGTATTTGCATGAGAGATGGGAATGAGGGAGGGTTGGTTGGCATTGCAGGATGGGTTACTTCGGAGTTGTATTGGATGGTTGGGATTCGGTGATTACCACAAGAGAGCATATATCATGGATCTAGATGGAAGCAGTACGGTCGAATCCTTGGGATTGACCAAGCATGTGACACCTCCCAATCCTACAGTCAACTACAAATATGTTTGTTATCCTTTTTTGACACATTTATCATTGGCAGGGGAGCATGGGGAGGATAGAAGATGAGCATAGAGGGCTTCGGACAATGATCAGTCTCACACAGAAGCAGTTAGATGAGATCGTAAGTGATAAACTTCCAAGTTTCCATGGGACCTAGGATTCTGTTTTGTTAGCACGATGCTCGTGTTGACCTAGGTTGCACTAGAAAGCCACACACTCCACCTTGGTTTGGTTTGGGGTGGGCCTGCAGGTACTTGTCCTATGGGGAGAGACCTTTCTTTCCACTTGATCATTATGATAGAGACATGGAGATGTTTGGATAGGTACTTCTTCTATAGAGCCTTTATCTGGAATCTGAGTTCGGACAACGAGTCCGATGGTCATAGGTATTCCGGTTTGAGGATCAGGAGGAGGGATGTATGTAGGGAAGGCAGTCCTTAGTCGGAAGCGGTGAAATGTCGACATGAGTTCTGACGAGGAAGGGTTAGCATGGGACCCAAAATTACGAGGGATTGAGTAGTTCATTGTGGAGTAGAGGAGTGGACCATTGCAGGGGGAAATTATTCTAACTTTCCATTGATCTTGAATGTTGAGAGGAGCGCATCGCATGCGGGTGCCTCATGGAGGTCTTGCATAACCTTGGTTGGACATCAACATGTGTAGTTGATGGAAGTCATATGGTCTGGTAGAGATTTGGAGGATGGACTCATTCGATATAGAGACCATGTCATATACCGGAAGGTTCATAGGGTTGATATCTTTTAGGACTGTGCTTTGCAGAGTATTGCAGTTTACTTCTTGATATGGGATCCGGGGGGTGGAGTTCACACTATTGTTCTTCTTTTGAGGGGTTCTACTATGTACCCCACAGGTGGACATGGGATCTGACATTTAGTTGAGTGGATTTGGCTGTGCTTGAGGACAAGCAATTTTTCTATAAGGAGGACTTTAATGTCCCCACTTTGGGACATCATCCGCAGGCGAGACCTGATGACCCGAGTAGCGAGATGGATGTTATGAGTGGTACAAAGGTATTTGAGGCATTGTAGAGGTCAGGTTGGAATTTATCATCATATTCCATCATTACGATCCATTCCACATAGGTTGGCATTGGTTTTAGTTCCATTAAAATGATTTCCATGATTTTAACTATTTTTGGGCTATAGGTTAATTAAAATCAGCAGAGAGGTCATTTTGGGAGCATTACTTGGAGGAACCTCTCGATTGTAATAGTTCATTGGAATTAGGAGGAGAAACACTATAGGATGGGATGGCTGAAGTGACTTTCAGTGGCCGAGGAAACCCTGAGGAGAGATAAGGAGATTTTAGGAGGTAAAAGGGTTAATTAATTGATTAAAAGTGATTTAACTTAATTGTCAATAAAATGAAAGTCACTTTGGAGGGACAAGGCGAGGCAAAAGTATAAAAAAGGGGAGGGCGAGGGCCTCTACTCATCATGCGTGTGATCTTATTTTTGATTCGGCTTCTAGCTGGTGAGCTGATATTAGAGGGTTTTGGGGTTTTGACATAACAAACCCTAGAGGGCAGTCGGTGGTGAAAGATTCCACCTATCTTGTCCCAAGATTGTTCTTGGAGATGAAATACTCTCCCACACCATTCTAGTTCCAGATCTACTAGGTTGCGGGAGGATTCTACATCGGTTTCATATGCAGATAGAGAGAAGGTGCACCAGTTGAGAGTTCTGACAAGAGAGCACCATCTTTGGAGAGAGAGATTCATTGTAGAATATTGGAAAGGCCGTTGAGGATTATATCACTCGGGTTTTCATTACTGACCTTGGACGCCAGGATCTAGTGCTTTGAGATAGTTTTATAGCCGTTATTTCTTGACGATTAGAGGCGGAGTGAAGAAGGAGAGCGTTTTTGAGATCCAAATCTAGATGGATTTGGAGGGTTACACTTCATATAGGCCACGAGATTTTACCTAGTGACTTGTAGTGTCAGATCTATATTTTTGGAGATTTTGAGGAGAATTTGGAGAGCCTCCTTGTGAGAACCAGAGGTATCTAGGGTTTGATCATCAGGTAGAGCATGGCTTCAATGGGGATTTCATATCTGAGAGATTGAGAGGGATCTTGGAGATTGGTCACCTGGGTTTTACAAATCACCGATCTATTAGTTGGCATATTTATTAGAGTTATTGGAAACTTTTAGCGGGGCAGGTAGGGTTTCAATCATCCGATTGGGGTGCACCATTCGATTGGGGGATTCGGATCTGATTAGAGAGGGATCTTGGAGATTAGGTCACTGGATTGTTCTTACCATCACCCCGTCCTATCGGTTAGCATGGCTATTAGGGTGATTGGACACTTTTGGCGTAAAGGCCGAGTTATTGAGGTTTCAACCTTCTATTGGAGGCATTAGCATTCTTAATTTGGAGAGTTTGGCATTCAAATCTTCTTGTATTGATATTCATTTCTCATTCATCCTTTGGAGGCATCTTTTGTATTAGCGGAGCATTTTGTAGCGATCTTATCTATTGTGTATCTTCTTAGCCATCTGTTGAGCATTCGAAATCGACATCTCCATTATGCTTGAGTTTCTCTATTTATGGTGAAATTGAGAGATGTTTTGGCTTGTCTATCTTATTTTATATGGTTGAGGTATGTTCCATGGTTATCTATTTACATTTATTTTCTGCATACACACATATAAACACATCTAAAGGTAGATCAACAAAGTGTTTGGCAAATACCTCACTCATAAAAGTTTTAAAAAAGACACCAAAGCAGTGATGATCATTGCATAATGGCTTGGGATTATTACATATTGCTTTCTTTTCATTGGAACAATACCTATATGACTTTAGTTATCATGGGAGATCAAATACTCCACTTCTGGGTTGTTTATAAAGTATTTCGGCCATCATGAGATACTCCTCCTAAGCTCACACATTAGGGGCAATTTGTTAATTAATATTTTCCTCACCCTATGCATCTTACATTATTTTTCCATTTCGAGACTTATTATCCCTTTATGCAAATCCCGGAGCTAAAAATACATATTTTTCCACATGTACACACCTTGCCTACTATATAGCATGTGCACATATGCAGGTTGTACTTCTGTAACCCACTTACATTGGGATTTGTGCTAGAAAATACCAAATGAAATTGTGTTCCATGTCACGATAGGAGATCTATGATCCTTGGACTTCATATACTTGAAACGTTCTGACTGGGCTCTTGGTTCCAATAAAGGAGGAACAAATGAGCCAATTCCAAGCTATGGAAAGAGGAGAAAGGAATTCAACTTTGAGAGAAAGAAGTTACTCTGGAGAAATCATTTACTTCATATTGAGTCCATCCCTTTGTCCTTTAATTTTGAACACAGTGTTTAGCTTGCAAGATCTTCCCTTATTGATTGAGAACCTCATTGTTTCTCTTTTATGAGCTTGCCTTTGGTGGAGGATTAAAGTGTTAGAGACCCAGCTGGAAGGCCCTTAGTTTCTTAGTCCGAACCATGCCGACATGGAATTATGTATCATTTTCACTTCTTTTGATCATTATATTAATAGAAATACTCTTTTCCGTCCAATTGATATCTTGCAAATATTTGAATTATTATTCCATGGGCATATTTGTCTGTTTATTAATGGATTATGCTATTGAATGTCGGCATCATTTATAATCACCATATGCGTTCTTTTCTTGGTTGTTGAGGACTATTTGTATGTGTATTTCTTTGGGTCAAGTGTTGAACTATGGACTTCATCGAACGTTTGTATGGTGGAGCCTTTCATCTTGTCTTTCTAGCATATTTTTTACATAGCATGCTTGAGAGTTGATTTCTGCAGTGATTTCTGTCTTTTGTGGTTTACCCTAGCCATAGAGAGATTTTTCCTCATAAAAATTTTCATGCTCATAACATTAAGTTTATTAACGGTTTTCTTGTGTTCCATATCAATTTTCCTTCTTATTATCCGATGAAAATTATGATTCTTGCAATACATTAGTCATTACACAATTGTTGATTTACCGACAACAATGATTCTACTGTTCATTGTTTGTAAACTATATTTTTCTTTTGAGATATTTCGATTTAGATTAAAACGATATTTTGTTCTAAATATCTTCTCCATGAATGTAGAGGGATGATCACATTGCAGGGCCTTCACATTCATTAAGTGTTTACTTCTTCCTTTTTCCGTTATTTCTTTTAAAATATTTACTATTCATACAAAATTACCTTTGACCTATGAGATGCTACCCTTAGTTGGATTTGAACCTAATTTCCTCTACCCTTAGTATTCATCCTAGTCCTCAAGATAATATTAAACCCCAAACAAACCATTGAAATAAATTGATGATACCCTATATTTCCCATTAGAAGTCAAGTGCAACTTTAGGGACTAACCTTTCGACCTTCGCCCCACTGACTCTTTGGTAGGCAAATAGCCCGGCGATCACCATGAGACTGGGCTGGCAGGTGTGGGGGATGGGAGATGCTAACATCACCCTATCTACTACATGTGCCTATATATATATAGTTAAAATCCATGAACCCTTATGATACCTTAAGTATATGATAAAAAAAACTTGGAGCAAGTGACTTCATATAAAATATCTTTGGATTGATATTCACCACAAGATCAATTGGATTATAGCATTGAGAAAGGATTATTGGAGGATGAAAAGCTTATTATGGGCTTGAAAATAATTGTAAATCCAATGTCGATCTTTGGATACAAGATAAGAAGAAACTCTTCCTTGAGACTACAGTTCACCTTTGTTATTCTATATGGATGTGAACTCTCAAGGTGTAGTATCTCTTGAGAATCTTGGAAAGATAAATAAAATCCAAAGTAATTTTATAACCCATAATCTAAAAAATAAAGTAAATACGTCTTATCCCATCCTCCAGTTAGGCGAGCCTTTAACGTGAAACATGGTTATGAATAGATGCCTAATGTGTAGAACAAGTTAAACAACATGTGGAAGGCAAAGAGAGGTTTCCTAAAATTTCTTCAAATCAAGTCATAAACACCATAGAATCAAGCGAGAGGTGTATAAATGCTCTTAATTTGGCTAAGTCATTGGTAATCATGGAAGGGTGTTTTAATAAAGATACTATTAAAATATTATTAAATAAAATTCAAGGGAGAAAACATGGTGTGATAATGAGCTAGAGGGAAAAATAAAATTAAGGTGTTATGGGGAGGTAATAAACCCTAATTTAGAAGATCAAAGGTGTCTCTCTATTCTCACAAGTGTAAAGAAAAAATAAGCCTTGCTAAGATAAAAGCAAATTTTCACGAGCTCCGTAGTGAAACTGAGTGTTGGTCAGTTCCTAAAATGTAGTGGGATGAAAAGTGTGTCACTGCTTGCTTTGTGACCTTTGTGAGGAGGGGATGAAGATGAAAAACACTTTCTCTTAGATTTTCCATCCTATACTCAGATCATATCTCAATTTCAAAATATTTGTCCACTACCAGATCTTAACCTTTTAAGTCAACAAGACTATGGTGATCTTGGGGAGAGAGAAAAACTTTTATCAATGCGTTTAGAACGAAACAAAATTCTAAAGAATTACAAGTAATCCCTTACCCTCTTAAGTTTTGATAAACCAATTCGGTCTTAGCAAACATTAATCATCATCATCATAACTATATATATCATTATATATATAAAGATTTTAATTTTAATTTTAGTTTTTCTTATTTTATGAAATTTTGTATATTATTTTTTTAAATGCTTTTTAATATAAAATTTTATCGTTTTAGTAATTTTTGAATATTTAATTATTTTTATCTTTTTTTAAATGCTTTGAAGTTTTGTTTATTTTTTTGGTTGTTTTACTTGATTATTTTTTTTTTTCTTTTTAGTGATTTTTCATTATTGTATATATATATATATATATATATATATATATATATATATATATATATATATATATATGTATATATATATTTTTAATGGGAAATGTTAAAATTGTTTATTTTTTTTTAGTTTTTTCCTCCTTTTTATGTTATTTTATTTTTATTTTATTTTAATTTGAACTTTGAATATATTTTTTTTAAATATGTTTTATTTATTTTTTCATTTGAAGAAATTGTGAAGATTTCTCCTTTCTCTTTATTTATTTTTAATGTAAATTTAAAAAAAAGATAGGATATGAATTTTCAAGTGACCATTTAGGATCAAATTTTGGGTTTTAATTTGCATGGATTTGTTGTCAAGGCTACAATTTCAATTATGTCATAGTTTTAAATCCAAAAATAAAAAAAAAAAAAAAAAAATTCTTTAGGTAGCATCACTTTTTTATTTATGTAATTTGATTTTAAACTTTTGGAGCAACTATTTGATTTTTTTAAGGCCATGCTTGAAAAAACTTTAAAATCAACCTTCAAATCGAAAAGTGATGCTACAGGTAGCACCACTTATTGATTGATGGTTGATTTTTAAGGCTTCCCGAACAGCGATTTGAGTTTGTAAGGCCATGCTTGAAAAAGTTGTAATTTTGACCCAGGTACAAAAAGTGGTGCTACCGGTAAAACCATTTTGATTTGAGAGGAGTTGATTTTAATGTTTTATGCAAAAATATGGATTTCAATGGCTAGAGTTCTCGTTTTGAGGTCACACTTCTCGTTATGACAACTTTGTTTAATATTGAAATATAATAAAAGTCAATGATGTGGTTGGTTGATAACAACAATAGGAACAAATGCTTGTTACCATGGATTGAGGTGATTTATTATACTTTCATGTTTAGTTTGAGCTGAAGGAAACCACACATGCATTAAAAATTTGTCATATACAGAACTATAAAGTAAGTATTATTAAGTTTTAATTTAAATATTAACTATAAAGTAAGTAAGTTTTTTATTTAAATATTTTTGAAATATTATTTATGGAAATTTAGTATTTGTTTTATATTGATATTTTTGAATAAATATAATAAAATATTTATGTAATACATTATGTGTTTATAATAATGAATATAAATATTTACATTTAATTTAATAATATCGAAAATTGATACTTATTAATACGAGGAATATAATTTTAATTTAAATCTCTCTATTTCAAAAAATGGATCCCAAGCTCCCATTTCTTTGATGTTGAAGCTCCCAAAAATCTCCCAAGTTTCCAAAATCATTCCCATCCAATTCGGGACATTTCGTACCCATTCCCAAGCTGCCAAAATGTTGGGAGTGATTTTAAGAGATGTTGGAGACATCGAGAACGATTTCTGTGCAACTATGGAACAATGTAAAGTTACGCCAATCCATGTTAGGCCTATCCACTTAATAAATGAATGTTAAGGAACTTTGTGCACCATCACTAAAGGTTTTGTGAGGGTTGATTTGACTTTGACAATGAAGACAAATATTTTTTTAAATTATTTCTAAAATATAATTCCTCTTTGGGGAAACCTGTTTCATATTGTATAGTGTAGTATGCATATTATGATGTTACATATTTCTGTTTTTAGTTTTAGTTTTACATTAACATTTTATTTTATTTTATCTTGTTTTTTTTTTTTTTTTTTTTTTTTTTTTTTTTTTTTTTTTTTTTTTTTTTTTTTTTTTTTTTTTTTTTAAGGGTTAATTAAAGTTTATATTTAATGTTTATAAAGTAAGAATAGGAAGAGTCAACTACTTCACATCCTTCTTTAAGGAGAATTTTCATGTCACTCTAGCAAAGATTTTAAGATTGTTAAGTTATTTCCCAAGCGTTGTTAATTTAGATGACAATAGGTTTTTGATGGAGGTAGTGGGCTATGAAAAACTACATTTGATTTTACAAACTTTTCAAAAGGATAAAAGTCTAGTGGAAGAAGGATTACATGTGAAGTTTTTTCTAGGTTGTTATGATTTTGTTACGAATATCTTAGGAGAGTGGTTGATTTAACAAGGTCTATAGGTGAAAACCTTGGAGCCTTCAATACAACCTTTATAGAATTGATCCCAAAAGTTGATAAACCCACATCATTTGATAAATTTAATGTATATATATATATATATATATATATATATATACTTGGAAAAGATTGGGGAAACTCACATTACACTTCCCTCATTTAGGATGAGTGCAGAATTAGATTTTTGTAGCCAAATACGAGGGATTTTTTGATAGGTTACTCATTTAAAGAGCTCAGCTTGTCACTTGTAGAATTGAACACAGGTGGGGGAAATACCCACAGGAACACAAACCAGGGGATAAAACCCTATTGATATTACACCACACACACACACACACATATATATATATATATATATATATATATCAAAGATTATATATAAGGCTAAAAGGTTTTCAAGGTAAATATTTGTGTATATTTGTGTTTCATCAAGGGAAGATAAAGTCATGAAGTAGTAGGGGTTTCCCAGGAAGGCTTACACTCAATCATGCTTGTCCATGGGTGAGCATGGTTTATATGGTTGACCATTGTTGGCATGGTTGAATTTGTTTAGCCATGGTTGATTATGTTGAACTATTATTTGTCATGGTTGAATTTGGTTGATTACATTTGAGTATGGTTGATCATGCGTGACTATGTTGACTATTGATAACCATGTTGGTATGGTTGATTATGGATGACATGGTTGACCATGTTTTGCTGTCAATTATATTTGGTTGACCATGGTTGTATCGTTGACCATGGTTAGACATGGTGGATCATAATTGACCATGGTTAATTTTCGATTACTGTGGTTTACATATGGTTGACTTTGTTTTATGTTTGATTTACTATGGTAAACTTATGGTTGAATTTTTATTACTATGGTTTATATTTGGTTTATGATATTTGGCCATAGTTGACTATGTTTTATCATGTTCATTATTTTTTAACCATGGTTTTACTATGGAAATGTTTCATTGGGATGTTAGTCATGGTTGACTTATGTTGAATTTTGACATTCCTCAATGGCTGTGTTGAAATGTGACGTCCATCAAGGGTACTATCACATTATGGTGTTCCTTAAGGTTATGTTGGATTGGCGATGTTCTAAATGATTATATTACATTACAATGTTCATTTTCAATATGTCATCTCAAATTGCTTCATTCCTCAGTTTTTATGTCACATTGTTACGTTCATTAAGGGTTATTTCACTGTACAACATTCCATAAGGGTTATGTTTCAATGCGATGTTCTTGAATGGTCATGACACATCATGATATTCATATTGTTCAAATTATATCCAATTTTAATGTTCCTCAATCGTTTTTTCACATTATGACATTCTTCAAGGATTTTTTCAAGTTTGTGATATTCCTTAATGGTTATGCCATATTGTGACGTTCATCATGGTGGGCTTATGTTGAATTGTAATGTTTTCTAAGGGTTATGTCACATTACAATGTACATGAAGGGATATGTTAGTTGAAATGTTACTCAATGGTTATGTAGAATTTTTACATTTATCATGGTTAATTTATGTTAAATTGTTATGTTACCCAATGGGTATGTCTGATGTGATGTTCTAGCCAATGGTTAGGTTAGAATGTGATGTTCCTTAATGATTATTTCAAATCGTGATGTTTATCATGGTTGACTTATGAAAACCATGGTTGTATTTAGTTGGTGTTGGTTCACTATGGGCATGGTTGATTATGGTCAATTATGTTTTACTTTTGTCACATTGAAACATTCAATAAGAGTTATGTTGGATTGTGACATGGGAGTATCTTGTGGTTATCGACATTGTATTATGTTTGATACATTGCGACGTTAGGTTATGTTCATCACATTACAATGTGGAATTGCTGTTTTCATCACATAGTGAGTTGCAGTGAAGAAGGGTTATGTTGGATTAATACAATACTATGGCGTTCATCAAGGGTTATGCTAGATTGCAACATCATAGGTTATGTTAGGTTGTGACATTCATCAAGGGTTATGATGTTGGAATATGATGTTTGTCAAGATATTATGGTTGAATTTATTCACATTACGACAGCAAGAGTTAAGTTATATCACCATGTTTTTCAAGGCTTAAATTGGAATATGACATTCATCAAGGGAATATGATTTTCTTATGTCACATTGTGGCGTTTGTTAAGGGTTATGTCATATTACATTGTTCATGAAGGATTATGTTATGTTGTGATGTTCCCTAATGAACATGCCACATTGTGATGTTCATCGTTGTTGTTGTTTTATGTTAGTTTGCTACATTCTTCTCGGTTACATCACATTGTGATGTTGATTAAGTGTTATGTCACCTTGTGACATTCCTTAAGTCTTATCTTTCAATTGGATGTTCTTGAATGGTCGCGATGCATTGTGATATTAATTGAGATGTTTTTGTAAGAAAATAAAAAGGGTGGGACTTGTTATATTACTTTAGCCAAAATGTCCTGAAAAGAAACTTGGGATACCTGATTGTCAGCCTACATAGGAAGCTAGGACTGGCGGGCTCCCATGCCAAATGTCACCCTGGTCTTAAAATATCCAAGTTTTTCCCTGCACGTGCACACTTGGGAGAAACCCCCGGAATGATGCGAGGAGTTCAGCTCTAACTAAATATCCTTAAGTTTCTAACGGACTAAGAACTAGAAGACTCAAAGTCATGCTAATAACTAGATAGGAAAACAAAACCAAGTCTGAACTTCCTTTAACCTGCTATCCATCGCATCTGAGTTGGTCCTCTGTGATCTTCCATCTAGTTGGGAGAAGTATTATACTTAGCCAGCATAAGTGGGGAGACGTGGCCTCGGATGTGTCGAGGAGTGGTACATGAAGTACATGTCGGTCGGCTACATTCTATCCTTACTTGAGCGAGTCGATCTCCAATGACCACGATTTCAAAGATGAGACTAAGATAGTCCCAATTGGTTGCGGGCTCCTGGTCCTGACCGCTGCCTTCATTGGAATCCTTGTCATGCCCCTTTGACATGTCCTTCTCTCATGCCCCAGAGGCTGGTCGGAGTATCTCCTCGCCGATATATGCTTGAAGGAGGCCGAGGAGTGGCCACCGAACACCCTGACTTGAGGGATTATTTTATATGGCTAAGGTGAAGACCATCGTCCACAGTTGAAGTCGAAAATGGTGCCAATTTTCAGTGCAGTAAACATCAGTGTTCGAGGAATGCTCTGGTATCTCGCCGGAATCTCCTTGACCACGTGTCGCCATGGGCGGTGTTAAGTGGCAGCAGCTCTCTTCCATCCAATTAGCCATGGCGAGAACGCCTCGGGTGTAGTTTTAAACTTCCTCTGGATTTCCCCGTACCATGCCGCTCCCCTCCTTGGTGTCCCTCGCAGTCTTGGCATGGTGTAGGTCTGATAGAGTTTCCAATTTCTCGTTCTGCTTCCTATCGCCCCGGGAGTTCTATGATATGTGGTTGGCACCTTCAAGTGCGCAGAGGGGCGACAGTGGTAATGTTGTTCTGCGAGAGCGAGAGCTACCCAGAGCGGTTGGTTCTCCGCTTCAACAATACAAGCTATGAAGAATAGCAAGAGACGGGCCTCCATGGCTATAATGGCCACTTGAATGGTGTTGGCCTGATTGGTACAAGTCCCGCGAGCGAGAGGCCTCATCGGGTTAATGCTAATGCGAGTATTCATAGTGGAATTGAATGGTGAGGGGACGTAAATAGGTGTGAATATATTGATGGGGGCGTCCGGGTTGGCTCTCGGCATTCCCTTTCGACGTGTCACCCCATCCAGGAGACTTCTAGAAGGTCTTACGTGGCGGTGTGGCATGCGTTGAAGATCTCTGGATGGAGGGTAGAGGTGTATACCCCAGCAGTGTTCCATCTCACCTCTCCAGCGCCACATTTGCTGGAAGCCGGTCCACCGCTTTGTTGGCTTCGCCGAGGGCCTTGAGAGGTGGTGATGCTGTATTGAGGTTGAAGTAGGTGGCTAAAATCTTCAAGAAGGTATTGAAGTCTCCAACTTGGCGAAGCTTTGTCAGAGTTGCCTCCATGAATTAGTTTAGTTGTTAGGCCTATAATGACTTGTGAATCTCCCTCTAGGATTATTTGACGATAACCTTTATCTATAGCTGATTGGAGGCCCCGGAGTAATCCCATTAACTCAGCTACATTATTGGTAGTGTCTCCTAGAAATCCCGCTTCCAACCCAAGAATTTTCCCGGTGGAGTATCTGAGCACGGCCCCAAATCCTACTGATCCTGGATTTCCTTTGGAAGAGCCATCAAGTTTACTTTGATGAAGCTCTGAAGTCGGTGATTGGGCTTGTTAAAGGGATTGAGAGGAAGTTTCCCGGATGATTGAAAGATGGTAGCGATTTCGCGAGAATGCCTGGTCCTGGGGGCTATTCGCGAGTCTTCTTCTTTCAAGATTTACTTCGGTGTTTCTTTGATGAGGGATTTGATTGTCTCCCAGGTAGTTGTTGGCTTGGTGGGTTGGGAGCGAAAAATTCTTTTATTTCTTTCCTTCAGTTGCGAGGAGGATGAATCTGGTAGAAAGGCGCCAAATTAGATTGATGTATGGGGTTATTTATAAATCTTGTGATCACTTGATTTTTCTATTATGTTAGTAATGTTTACTTTCACGGTCTTGGTTGGATCTGCGCATGGATTGCGCTCCATGATCCCAAATCTGTTATTTATTGTAGTGACACCCGTTAAAGAGGTGCTCTTTGGTTTCCCCTTGTTGGCGACATAAAGGCACAAATGGATGGTCTAAACCCTCTTTTGCATTAAGTTGTCATGTTAAAGGCTGCATTTGTGCACCACGAGCCATAAAAAGGTAGAGACTTTGGGCCAAAGGCTGGATTCGGAACTTTGCTCCATATGTGTGTTCTTACTTTTGTTCTTGATGTTGACCCTGTAGTAGATAGGCTTCCTTTATGTTGAAAATGTGGTCGGTGGAAGTATCCCCATCGAGGATATCACGGTCCCTTCTCTTGTGAAATTTTCTACGTTTGTGGTGTTACCCGATACAAGTTAAGATTGTCTGGGACCTCGAGCTCTTGGTGGGAGAGTTTCCACTGTCACTATTTTGAGTGCCTTGATTGAGGTTTCCAAAGGTCTCTGACTTTTAGAGCATTGTTCCCAAGGGGGCCGTGTTGAAGGTCGGATAGTTCCTCCATGGCATCCAGTGGCTTGAGTTGCTGCCATGAGTCTTGCCAAAGCCCAAGTTGCTTGCTCCGTCTGAGGATATCCCAAAGGCGTGCTCTGGATCGGTTCCTAGCGATTACCACCTTGGTAGGTGTTCCAAATATCACGAGCCTTGCTTGGTTGATTGTTGTGGTAGTTAAGGCTGATCCTCCAGGTGTGAGGAGGTCGCGGTATTTTTTCTTTTCCATAGAGCTGGCAGAGGTACAGCTGTTGGGTGTTGAGCCACCTCCGCGGAGTTTAGCCCCATTGCTTGATTGAGCTTCCACGGATCCACACGAGTCCCAATCCCCTCCCACGAGATTTTGTCTTGCCAAAGTTTTTCCCAGTTGAATAGCGCCCATTTCTTGTTGGGTGATGACCACTCCAGAGGAAGTTTCTCTAAAGGTTTCTGATTGCTTTGATGATCTTTTTCGGTGCTGCTAAGGCTCTGAATAGGTAGGTAGGTAGAGCCCTCTGAGGCCCGGTCCGACAAGGACCGTCACAGGCTGATGTGAGGAAGGTCGGAGTCCAGTTACTCATCCTACATTGAGATAGAGTAGAGAGGTTGTTCGAGAGATGGAAGCCGAATTGTTGATCACAAGGGGACTTAGCGAGATAATTTGATGGAAGGGAGCTCCTGTGTATTCCTAGAAGTCTGGAAATGTGGATCTGAACAGTGGACGGGGTGTTAAAGAAAAAAGGTTTGGACTTGTCCAGGTTAAGCACCATGCCTGAGGCTTCAGAGAAGTCAGATAGAATGGAGTTGAGCTTGATGGCTTCCCTGGCCATGGGAGAGTTCATTAGGAGTGTGTCATCTACAAATTAGCTATGAGAGAATTTGGTGGATGTGGCCGGGAAGGCCTTTGAGGGGTAGTCCCAAGCTGCTGTCTGGATGGATTCAAACTATACGCCATGAGTACAAGCAGGGAAGGGAGAGAGGGGTCCCCAGTATTCCCTCTTGTCGATTAATATGAATTAGGGAGGGAACACCATTATTGACTAGAATGGAGAAGCCAGCAGAGGAGAATTGAGGTTTAAAATCCAACTGTCCATCCATATCAAATCCAAAAGAGTCAAAGGGCGACTCTAAGGTACTTCAATTGGCTCGGTCGAAGGCTTTAGAAAGATCAAGTTTAAGTTATACCTGGAATTCGAGAAGATTTAAGGGAGTGGATGATCTCGTGCACCAAGATGACACTATCCATGATTTTTCTCCCTTCTACATAACCTACTTGTTCCTTGGATATGAAAATGAGAATGGGTTTGAAGACGGTTGGCTATAACCATTGATGATTTATAGATCCGCGTTACACAAGGCTATGGAATTACAGGCATTTGGGAGTTCATATTTCGTTCTTCCTTAAAGGGATGAGGTAAGAAAGGTAACATTTAGAGCTAGTAGTACCAGTCGATATAGATTTCTTCACCACCTCCCATACAGCATATTTAATCGAGTCAATGATAGTGGAAAGAGATCCGATGGTAAAAGCCCGTCGGTCACAGGGGAGCTTTCACAGAGAGCATGGTTTGGCTAGCGTGAGTTACTTCTTCACAGGTAATGGGCCGTGTCAGTGCTGCATTTTTCTCTGGAGTGACCAGCGATGGTATGTGCTCAGTGACCCTCTGAATGGCTTCAGTTCTGTCGACATTTGGTTCCGTGATTAGGTCCCGATAGTACCCGAGCAACTCTTCCTCGATTTTGGCGTGTTCCTTGATGATGTTTGCCTTGGAACGTCTTCCCGGTCGTTGATCTGTTGACATGTCTTACATTGTATCTGGCACGAAGATTTTGTGTTTCTCTCTCCTTCCTTGAGACATTTACTGGAGTTTTTGTTCCAGGAGAGTTTCCTCTTGCTTCCTTCTTTCCTCAAGTTGTTCCTGTAAGTGGGCCTCTTCTTCTATGAGTTATGCCGTTCTGACTCCCGAGATGAAGATTTTCTGGAGATCCCCCAATCGACTTTCTAGATCCTTAATGCTTTGGAGTATGTCGCCGAAACAGTTTTTATTCCATTGTTTCAACCTTTGTTTGAAGTTTTTGAGGCGTTGTTGGAGTTTGTACATTTTGGATCCATGATCTATTTGCGCGTGCTTACACCGAGTTTGTAGTCGGTAGGTCGGATCGCAACCAAAATTTGTCCAAAGCGAAAGGAAGCATCGTTGGAGTGCGTCCAGTTTAATTTTACACATCGTATAAGGCCGATGATCGAGACCTCTTGTTGGTAGAATGAGGCTTTCAGTGCATTTGGATTCCAAAGATCTTGTTAAAAATGATTCTGGCCAGAGCGAAACATCTTTGGTGCCGATCCTGATTAGACCAAGTGAAAGTGCCATTGTTGGTTTCTATGTCTACCAATTTTAGATTGTCTATGAGGGTTCGGAACTTACCACTATCTTGTTCAAGATACTTGGTACTTATTTTCTCCTCGGTATCGGGATCATGTTAAGTAAGCCTCCCTATGATCAGTTAAAATTATTGCGGTCGAGTTTGTCAGTTCCAGCCTCTGTAGAAAATATCTTTATCTGATGATGGTGAGCCGTGAAGCGTTGGTGATATCTCCTTCTGGCCGTCCAGATGACCTGAAATGAAATTTGTAATTGTCTTGATCATTGTGAAGGTTAGGCTGATTGTGATATTGTCGCGGGTCCCATAGGATGGCAATTGAGGCCCCAATTGAATCGATTGTTAAAGAGTTTCATGCTCTCCATATACATTGAAAGATAGCTTCTTCCTCGTCTCCCCGACATTTGGTTTCCTATAGCATCAGAATGCAGTTTTACGCATGATCGTTTAGTAGGAATCTTTAGCAGATCTACCGTTCAATCCTCGATGTTCAATTGATGACTTTCATTTTAAAGCCGGAGTGGAAATTATCCCTCGAGCTACGGATCTGACGAGAGAGTTAATCATCAAGTTTACGCCTCCTTATTGTCGGTTAAGTGCCTTGATTTACGCCCTCTTCTTTATTTTGTCAAAAGAGTTCTCTTGATCCGAGCTTAAGTCAGATTTATATTCGAGCACGTCGCCGTGGATCCGGTGATGAGTTGAGAAAGACTTTGTGGACTTTTCGCAATTGTTCTTCGGGGAGGGTGTGCAGATCTTGCACGGTTGAAAACTTCCTCCGGCTTTTCGAGTCCCGTTCACTTGAGTCAGTCATCAATCAACATTAGGGTGTCACCATCACACTTCTCCCTTTATCTTCTGCGTGGGTTCCCACAACTGCGGGATTAAGGGTTGATATTGGGGCGTATTTGTTGAAAACTACATTGAGAGTCCTTGTGAGGATCTTAGTTCCCTCTTCTTCCGTGGTCCAAAATCGTCTGAGTTTTGGATGGCGATTTTAGTGGTAATGCAGGATTTTTCTTTTCTCAGGATTCATAGCCATTGAGGGGCAGTGGTAAATCGTCCCTTACGTAGGAGTATAAACACTTGTCGCGGCTTGTTTGATGAGAGGCGGTCCGAGAAATAGGTGAAAGCCCGTGCTCATGGCATCCTCTGCACCTAAAAGGGATGTGCTTTCGTGGTCTAGGTTTGTGTCAGTCCTCATCACGGTATTCCAAGGGTCCACTTAGATCGAGCGCTTTGGAGATGTTCATGTATCACATGAATCCCACAGCATAAGATGTGTATTACCTGCACTTCGCTGGCTTCCGAGGCTTTGAAAAAACTTCCAAGAGTATTGCCTATACCCATGAGGATCTCTTCCTTGAGAACTCATTGGGAGGAGTATAAAGCGTATTATCCATGCAGGGGCCATGGTGAAATCTTCTTTGTCCGAGATCACTACATCGAGCAGAAGCTTGACCGAGTTGAAGAGATGGTCCGTTCTCCAAATATCTTGTCCTTTTCCTCTAGATTGTATAAAATGATGGTGAAGAGCCTTGGGTGAGGTTGCGCCTCATGCTCTCCTTTGAGTTCATGATAGCCCGATCCCACTTGTTTGGGTCCCTCTCGTGGGCCAAGGGTATCAGATTTCAATGGGGCGTGTTCTTTCGTGAGATTGTGTGTTCTCCAGCCCTGGTGGGACTAATGGGATATCTTGGAGTTTTTGGGGGTTGTGGGTGTTTGCAGAACCACAACTCCGTGGCAGTTTGAGTTTGGGGATGTTTCACCATGCATTATCCATTTAGTTCTTGGACCTTTGCTCACGGCTAAAGGTTGATCTCTTATCTTAGGTTAGAGGTTCTTTACTTGCCAGCACTTAGGCTTTGTGGTTGAAAGCGAAGCCACATTCTGGTATGAGGGGTTCCCCCACTCCTCCTCACTCATATCCGGACCAATCAGCGGCCCTTAGTGTGGGCTGGAATTAAGTTTAGGTTTGTATCTTGTAGCTGGTGATGGATTCTTAACATAGTGCCTATCTTGTGGGAAGAACTAGGGTTTCGCATCAGAGCTCGCCTTCCACTACCATGTTCCGATATTAATTGAGATGTTAATCAAGGTATATGTTGTATTTTGATGTTCTCCAATCATTATATCACATTATGATGTTCGTCTTTGTTGTGTTATGTCAATTTAGCCATGTTATGGTTATGTCACGTGCGATGTTCGTGGGCTTATGTCATCCTCTAACATTCCATAATGGTTATTCTTTAGTGAGATGTTCTTGAATGGTCATGATGCATTGTGATATTCTTCTTTAGTGAGATGTTCTTGAATGGTCATGATGCATTGTGATATTCTTCTTGGTTGGATTATAAGGAAATTTGTGTCCCTAATTGGTTATGTCGCATTACGACATTCAAGAAGGGTCAAGTTATATCACAAAGAAAATATCAGCATAACCATGGGTGACTTGGGTTGAACATGGTTGGCCATCATTGATTTTAGTCGAGACATGGATTCCCATATTATTATGGTTGACTAATGTTGACTATGGTTATGTTACATTGTGGAATTCATGTTGGTTCACTTATGCAAAAATTATATGTTCCTAAATGGTTGCATTAAATTGCAACATCAACCAAGGGTTTTTTTGCATTCAAGTGTTCTAGAAAAACTATGTTCAATTGTGACATTCCCAATGGTTATGTGGAAATTTGATTTTCATATTTTTTACTAATGTCAAATTGTACATTCCCCAATCATTGTGTCATGTTGCAACATTCATAAAGGGTCATATTTCTTTCTAATGTGATGTAGGAACACATTCTCTCAAAATAAACCTTGATAAGTAGGCCTAAGGGGGTCTTGGAATTTACCAAAGGGAGCGGGTTCCCTTAATGAAATTAATTGTATTTCCCTGGGTTGTATTTCCCTAGGTTGTATTATTCTAAAAGCCTTCATTCATGAATTCTAAATTTTTTTGCATGTTAAAGGAATTTAGCTCATTATCAAGTGGTATCAAAGTGAGGTTACACTCCATGAATGTGCACTGCGAGGAAATAAGGAAGTTGATAATGGTGTGAAATTTTATCATTGAAGGATTAAGGATGATCACATAAAGTTTTGAATTAATTATAGATATGTGTCGATGGATATATTGACCTATTATGTGTCATGTGGATCAGGTGCATTTTGAAGGGATCAAAGTGGCGCAGTGGAAGAAAGTTTTGTGTATAGTTAGAAGAGTTGAGAACAAAGATCTAGAACATGACTAGACCTGTAATAAATAAAAGGAAGGACAACAAGAACTTGTCGCAAGAAACAAAAATTGAAGGAATATTTGGTGAGGCCTACAATGTAATTATGTGTTTATGTCTAGTACCTCTTTGGATACCCTAGTTGTCTCCAAGTTTTGTGCATCTGTCTTGTCTCTGGATTGAAATTTTTGCGTAACACTAACATGTAACTGATAGAGATATTTTGTTGGTATCTTGGTGAATACCAGTTCCAGCTGTTCCACGTCCTTGACTTTCCTCTGTGCCATTTCTTCATCTATTTGCAACATGTCTTTGGGCAGTCTAAATATTTGTCTTTCCATTGTTTTTATTTGCATTGTCTCCTCCTCATTCTACATGGGTTTTTCTTGCTTTGTTTGCTACTATTGTGTTGACCCTTGGTGCTGCTCCTTAGTGAATCATATTTTTTTCAAGACATGATTGACCTCTATCATTTCTTGCATTATCCTTTCCCTTTGTTTTTCTTCCTCCTCATATTCTTCGATGACGTAGTATTGTACTTTCTCCATGACTAATTATACATTGTCCTTTGTTATGGTGTATTCTAGGACTTCATTATGCACCTTCATTTTCTTACGCGCTCCACCTCACTTAACAATCATTATCTTTGGTGGCCTTGTCTATGTTGGCTCTGTTGTGGCTGGGGTATCTGGTATATCCCCTCCTATTTGTCGCTCTTGTGTAGGGATGTCATCCTTCCTTTGTGTCATGGAATTAGCAAGTTTTGTGCGGTCCTTCTGCTATGTGACTAGATTGGGGATATTATTCTTCTTTGTTGTTGTGCTCCCCCATGTTGGCTTCATGTGCATTGTTGTTTCTCCTGTATTTTTTGTTGGGGTGCCCTTCCTTTGTGATGAGACTGCTTCTGCTATATGTTTTTCCTTTGTTGGTTGCTTCTCATTTGTTGGTTTCTTGTCCTTTACTTGTTCTATTGTAACCTTATTGCCATTCTTTCATTTCCCATTGGACTTATTTTGTCATGACCCAGTATCTCATCTACAACCACTCCTTTTCTAGATCCCTTTTGTCCTGGATCCACATATTATGCCTCAATGCTTTAAAATTTGTTATTGTTTTGTACTCCACCACCTCTGATGGGATCCTCCAATTCTCTCCCACCTTTTATTGGATTTATTCAAGGTATGTATTGAAGAGGTTTGAATTTGTTTGTCTTTATTTTACAATAGTTGTGTGTCATAATGATTCATATTGTGTTGCATGACACCTTCCAGTTATTTGACAAAACATGGTGTATTTGGGGTGCTTCCAACCCACTAATGCAATCAATATAATGATCCATGAGTAATGAATATTTTTCCCTACTTCCTAGGTGCCTTTACAATCATCCAAAAATATATTTAATAAGTATGGGATCCAACTTAATACAATGACCTTTGTGCACTACATGGCTACTACTATTACTCATGCTGACACTTCCTCCTTGAAACACTTCCTTAGTAATTTACATGCCATCATTTTGGTTGCTAGACGTGTTGCTGGTTGACTGGTTCTATTGATGATGATCCCTCTACATCCTCTCTATGTCCCATAAGTATTCTTTATCTCTTATTCCAAGGGTTTCTCCTTGGTATTTTCATCAAGGTACTGCACATGTTTATCACCATTGGTTGGAATACTTTTTATCTTGGATATCAAGTCGACGTCAATGGAAACTTTTGTATCTAGCCCCAAAATACCTTTGTGCATGATTGCTAGTAACTAATTGATGCAATTATTTACATCCTTTCCCCTACCAAAGTGAAGGATCTCTAATAGGTTCATAATACCTGTATTATATAACCCTTATATCCACTACTTAGGTTCCATTATCGATAATTTTGTCTCATTGAACCCTTTTCTTTCCAAGTTTACTTGTTGCACGAATTATGGGAATTTATCCATGTCCCTTACATCATGGTCCAAATAGTGCAGTTTATCTATGCATCCAAGTAAATATGTGACAACCTTTACTCCTGCTAGTATGTGTAGTAACACAATGGTTACCTCTTAATTCTTGCACGGGGATTTTTAGACCTGTTGTTTCCCTTTCCCCTTTTTTGGTGCACTTGAGGGCCCTAATTCCTGATATGTTTTCTCTTCCTCCTCCTCCTCTCTACTAGACTCTTGCTACTAGTTTTTGTTCTTGTTGTTCTTGTTCTGCACCATCTTGATTCCTCAGCTTGTTGAAATCAATCCTTTCCTTATCTTCTTCCTTTGTGGGTTGAACTGTTTCCTGCGTTAGGTTTTTCTCTAATGTTTATTTTGGTGGGTCAATATGCATCTGTTCTATTTTCTCCTCGGCCAGTGTAGGACTCACTAGTTCGATGACCAGGGAAGAAATGGCATTGACATCCACCACTCCCTTTGTTTGTGTAGGTTTTCAACTTCCATTTCTATCTCTAATGATGACCTGTTGTTTTTGTGGGTTCTCCTCGACATTTGACTAGGTGCTCTAAATTTAGGTGGTGCCATCTTGCTGGAATCTAAGTGGTTTTGCTTATGAAATTTTACTATTGGCTTGCTAAATCAATATTTCTCTCCTTTATCTTGGCTACTTAACTCTATGTTTTCTCAAATTCACAATGTGGCTTGTCCAACCCTAATTTTGCTTCTAAAATGTTGTCATAAATGCTCCTAATCTTGTCAGGAACACTTCAATTACTGTAAAAAGTGTTTGTTTGGTGCCTCCTTTTTCCGATGACCATTTTTTCTTTTTCCCTACTATGTCATTTTTCCGTTGCACTATATTTTTCTATTATGATCTATATCTAGTGCACTGGTATTTCCTTCTGTCATATATATCTTGCACATAGTATATTCATTTCTTGTCCTCTTGACTTTCTGTTTGCTGTGATTTGTCTACCACTTATTCCTCTAACTACCTATTTTTGTCTTTTTCTTTATTTTTTTAGTTTTCTTTTTCCTTTTTCTTCTTATATTTACAATATGTACAATTCTACCTGATGCACTGCAACTACTGAGGGTTAGCGGGTCGATGGTCCCTATATAGTTTTAGTCGACTACCATTCATTAATCCTTTAACTTCCTTGCCTGCTAGATCATGCAGTTGTACAACACCTCCATCTGTGACATACTTTATCTGGTATGGTCCTATCCAATTCATTCTAAGTTTCCTTGGGTTTTGCAAATATCTATTGTCATAAAGGAAAACCAGATCTCCAACTTTGAAGATATTCATCTTAATGTTTATGTCATTCCATGCTTTATCCTTTTCTTTATGTACCTCTTGATGAAGACCAAAAATGATTTTGTCTTCTTCTAATTCAATTAGTTGAGATAATCATTCCCACACTGTGCCTCTTTCTTTGATTTTTGTAATAGCTATAATGCGCAGACTTGGTAAAAAATAATCTAAGGAAACTACTACTTCCTATACATACACCAACCTAAAGGGTGTATTCCCTGTTAAATTCTTGCATGTAGTTCTATAAGCCCAAATTTCTGTTGGTACCTTCAAATCCAAATCATCTTTGTTCACATTACAAATCTATGTCAAGGCATTCTCCAAAATCTTGTTAAAGACTTCCACTGTTCCATTTTCCTGGGATGATAAGGAGTGCTCTTCTGATGATGTATCTCGAATTATTATAGCATTGCCTCAATTTTGTTGTTGATAAAGTGAGTCCCATGATTAGTCATCAATATTCTTGGACATCCAAACCATGTCACTACATTTTCAAGTAAAAAGTGTGTTGTTGTATCTACGCTACAATTATTTATTGTTGTTTCCTTAGCCCATATGGTTAAGTATCTTCTTGTTGGTGGATTAATTGGACCTACAAAATCTACTTCCCACTTATCAAACACTTGTAAAGTTACTTGAGGTCTCAATGGCATATCATCCCTCCTATATGGCTTCCCATCTCTTTGACAAACACTACACTTTTTATAGGATTATTTTTAATCCTTGTGAACTGTTGGCCACCATAATCATGTGTGCAATACCTTCTGCACATTATCTTTTCCTACGTGGTTTCCTCCAACAATCCCTTTCTGTGATTTTACTAATATGATAGGCATTTCATGTTCCATAACACATCTCCTTAAGATGTTATCTATTCCAAGTTTGTATAAATGACCTGCAATCAATTTATAGTCTGCAACTCTGACCACCAAATTTTTATTTTGCGCAGTAGTAAATTCTCTTGGTGAAAATCATGTACTTAAAAACTCAACAATGTCAACAAAGTACTCATCAACTATCTATACCGAAAACAATTGTGCATATGGAAAGTTGTCTTCCAAGTTACTGGGTTCTTATTGATTAGTTATCCTAGATAAGTGATCTAGTTCTACATTCAATATTCTAGGCTTCACCAAAAATTCAAAGTAAAATTCTTGGAATAAAAGTAGCCATCTGCATATCCTTCCCCCCAACACTGGCTTATTGACTAAATATCTCAAAGAAGAATCATATCTACAGACATTGAAGTATTTCCCTAACAAGTAATGTATGTATTTATGCAAAGCATACACCATAGATAATCTTTGTCTTTCTGTACTGTTATAGTTTTGTTTTGAAATTGATAACTTTTTACTTGCAAATGAAATAGTGTGATCTATATCAACTTCTCCTAGTTGTTTCAATATTTCTCCTAATTCTATTGTAGATGAATTCACATTCACATGAAATTATTTTTCCAAATATGGAAACACTAAAATCGGTGCAGTAACCATCTTCTCCTTCCAAATACCCAAACTATGTTGGAATTCATCATTCTACTAATACTTAGTGTCCTTCTTCAGTGACTCCTCCATTGGTGCAATAATATGTGCATATCCTCTTATGAACTTCATGTAATAACCTATATGACCAAGTGGACTCTTCAACTGGTGCACAAATTTCGGTGGTGGTAAGTTAACTATGACAACAATTTTAGCAAGGTCAACCATTAGGCCTTGTTTACACATCACATTCACTAACAAAATACCAAAAGGTGCATTGAAAATACATTTCTTAATATTCAATGATATCTGACATTGCCTACATCTGTCTAACATTAATCTTATCATTACAACATTGTCATTTAGTAAGCTAAACATTGTCCAATCACCCAAATAAACTTCTAAAAACTTGTGAATAAAGTCCTTAAAGGATGCTACTACTACTCTTGAAAAAATTGCTAGTGCATTCTTCCACCCAAATGACATGAATGTATACTAAAATGATCCCCATTTTTGTAGAAAATGATTTCATCTGTCTATCTTCTGGTTCTATCCTTATCTGATGATATCCTAAAAATCCATCTGTAAAAAAATAAGCTTCTTTCCCCCCTACATTCTCCAAAACTTCATCTGTAAGTGGAGTAGGAAAAGGATCATGTAAGAAAGCATCATTCAGTTTTCTCAAATCTATGCAAATCCTGATCCCTCCTTGTTTATTTTCCTACACCACCATAGGAATGATCGATTCTAATTCTTCCACAGATTCTATGACACCAACTTCTAGCATCTTGTCAATTTATGCCTTCACTTTCTCTTTGTATATTGGATTCAATCTGTAAGGTTTTATTAAAGGTATATATTCTAGCTTCAAAGGGATCTTCATTTCTCCTAATTCTCCTACTAATCCCTTCATTTTTGAAAATGTCACCGGGAATAAGTCATTGTACCCGCACAGTAATTATGTGATTCTTTCTACTGTTTGATTATCCCAATAGTCTCTAATACTTACAATCTTTGGGTTCTATACAGTTCCAATGTTTACCTTCTTGATCTTTAATGGCGCAACATAATATTCGAAATCTAGATTTGGACCTTCTTTTTTGTTTCTCCTTCAACTTTTGAGATCTGGATATTGCGCGAGTTATCCTCTACTGGATCTTCTTCTTCTGCGACATGATAACAATGTAGCAATTATTTTACTGTCTTTCTATTTTTCTTTTGATATGTTGGTATTATTTTAAATTTTGTTTATTCAAATATTATGTCTCTTACCACCTTCAATGTTGTATATATATTTGGACTTTCATGCTCAAAGGAAAATGTATCTACAAAATATTGTTGTATCTCTTCACAATTTGTAGTTTCTTTGCGTTGTCCGGTTCTGTGTACTAGTTCTTTGGAATTCCTTCTAATGTGTGAATACAATGATGTGGCCATTATTCTAGTGGTATTAATCTCCATTGAATCATGCATCAATATACATGTTCTTTAGGTTGTCGAATTCCGTCATATTTCTCTTGATATATATGCGCTTTCTCTACACTGAATTTGATGCACAATAACCTTCTACACTGAAACCAGTTGTTGATTTTCTCCTTATGTGCACCCTACCAATGGGAAGGTGTAACTTTCAAAGAAATATATAATAATGGTAATCTTTTTCTTTCTACTACTTCTAATTCAAACTTCTTCAAAAATTCCTCTAATTCATTTAGACCATAAAAAGTAGGAGGCTCTCTTACCTATGAACCAATCCATCTTAGTGCGCACGTCATTCTGGCACATCTTCTAGTGGATAATTCATGTAGTCTTTGTTGCTAGTTTTCCATTCTCGTGTCAGAGTTTGAAGAACAAGAACTGATACTCCTCCAATTGAGCATGCCATCTATAGTTGGGTTTATTTAATCCTCTTCGTGCATGGTAGTTCTGTACAACTGATTCACATATTCTGTAAGAATATTATCTGTCACATTTTCCACATACCTTCCTCCTTCTAAGGGATCCAATGGAACAATAACTCTATATTCTCTATATTCAAAGATAATATTCCTTGTCTTCAAATTGATAGCCTAGTTATCAAAATCCCAATCCAGACCCAACAAAGATCGATATGGTGAATTATAATATACTATATCAATGACTTCGAAGTATGCCATGGTGCATGCACCATCTATATCTACTTGAATCCATTTCAATATTCCAATTTTCGCCACTCTGTGCTAATTTTCTAACTTCAACTTAATAGGTGAATACCCTAATTGAGTTTCTCCCATAGCTTCCTAGCTCTTCCTTGGAAGAACATTAACTTCATACCCTAACTATTGTATGATATCCCCCATATTGAAATATCCTATGTTTTCATTCAACCTGAATTATCTACTTGTTCTTCTGTTATTCCAGACCTGATTCATTGTCTTTACCTGTTCTTCCCTAGGGTGACACTTTTCTAAGAGATTTTGCAATATTTGTAAATATTTTTTATCATTCAACAACTTTACACAAGATCCAAAAAAGTTTCTTAAGTTACTTACTTACTCTGAAAGTTTCTCTTTATTGGTCTGATCAAATTGTGGAGGCATGTCATACACTAGTATCTCATCTACTAGCTTTGTTCCCAAAGTTGATGCAATATTTTCTTTCAGAATCTCCTGTCTATCCTTTTTGAATGTCATCTCTCTTTGCATGCATCAAATTTTTTTCCAGGCATTGTCTTCTTCCTAACCCATTGGTACTTATCTTGATCCTTCTTTGCTACATATTCTCTTTTCTTGGTTCCACCTCTATTAACTATGTTAATCTTCTTCCCTTCCTCTTCTCTACTTTCCACCAAAATCCATTGCACGTTTTGATTGTTCTGGTTCCTCTTTTCATGTATCTTTGTTAATAGTGTTAGACAATATTACATTTCATAGTTTGTTGCGTGACAATACATACACATCGCAAGTGGTTATGGACAATCTCTAGCATAGTGTCCATGTTTCTAATAGTTGTGACACACTATTGGTCCTCGACCTCCTCCAAAGCCTCTTCCTCCATGACCTCCACCTCTGAAGCCTCCTTTGTTTCCTTGATTATCTCCACATGGTGTATTATACTACGATCCTTGATTGTACTGCGGCTGTGAATTATTTTACTATGGTGGTGATGCACACTATTGTGTGGGATTATACTATTTTTTCCCTTGAAACTATTGTGCATTATAATGTAGTTGTGCTACAAATGGTTGTGCGGTATTATATTGTGGCTTCTGTGCATTTTTATACCGTGGCTACTACATAGGTTTTCATGTTATATGTTCAACCTAAACCCTATATGTATCTGAAATCCTCTCTTTCATAATATCCAAAGTTCTACAGTCCTTGTCTTCATGTCCAAGTGACTTTCAAAAATTACAAAATGTACTCTCCAGTATTGTCTAGTAATTCTTCATTAGGGGGCAACGATAGGGATCATTCCCATGTTTTTAACAAATATCACACCATGTTCCTCATAAATATAAAGGGTTTGGCATACCCACTCCAATATACCACACAAATAATGGACACTCATTCTTATGATGGCCTTCTGTCCTTCACATTGTACACCAGACATCTTCCCTTTTATCCTTACCTTTATTTTGATTCAGCTGAAATGTTAAGTTCTTAAGGTATTGCCTCAACTCTTCCATAGATGGATCTGTCTACTTATAATAATTTTCCTCTAATTGTAAGGTTGCTTGCAAAGCCTCAGCCTGACTCTGGAATTTATGTTGTCTCAAAGGATGCTTCAAGTGTGGAAACAAAAAGTTAACAAACAAATGTCTATGTTGCATATCAGTAATAGGGAACTTTAACTTAAATTTTAGTCTCTTGAACTTTTGGTCCACTTGCAAGATTGATTCTCCTAGTTTTTCTTAATCTCTATCATTTCATTAATGAACTGGTCCTCTAAGCTTGGTTTCTGGAATTCATTTGTTAATTTCCTTTTCGCTTCTGCTATAGTTGTAGGCGCTCTTGTTGGATTATTTTCTATGAGACCCATGTACCAGTCTAATGCGTGGTCTCTGAATGTGATTTCCAACTGCACCACCTTTGTATATTCATATGTAATCTTATTTGCTTCCCATATCTTCTCACAGATAAACAAATTATTTGCTGGGTCATTTGACCTGTCCCCTCAAAACTATGGTAACTTAATATTTGGATCGTGTCCTTCCATTGTGAAGTTTGTTGTACTACCACCTCTGCGTGGTGTAGATACCTGCATGCTACTTGTTGAATTTATTCTACTTGAATTAGACCCTCGTCCAAAAATTATTCTACCACTAATCACTTATCAGTTAACCGATTTTTGTTCTTTAGATGTCTTACTCACACATGGGGTTGTGGGTTCCACACTAACTCAGATCTGGAATGAAGATCTTTCTTCTGTGTCGAACCCATGTCCTTTGGTTTTCCTCTCATAAGTGGCGTGAAAGATATCCTCAATCTACCCCATGGTGCATAGATCCTCTACCTCTTCCTCATCATTGTCCAAGCCCTCTCGATCGATTATTCCCCTCTTCATTTTATTCATATTATACTAGTAAGGTCATTCGTTGTGCATCACACCTACTTTCTTTATGATCTCCCTTATTTTTTCATCATCCATCATGAAGGGATACTCTCCAGAGCCTTATCCATATCTCATATCTTCCATAGTGTAAAGATACCTATTGTACCTTCCTTTGGATCCCTTCAATAAATCCTACTCTGCAACAATATATGACTTGGTTGTATCTACTGCAAACTCAGTGATAAACCCTGTAGTAATTTTATCTAGCCATAAATCCATTACGCGTGTTAATTTATTATTAACCCTTTCCAATTTCACAATATTCTCAATAGTCCACTCTACTTTCCTAGTTCGATTAGTCGAATGGGCATCATTCAACCTCAATAACCACTCCTATAATAATTCTAGAAAGTAACAAAAATATGCTTCATGTAAATCACTAAACACATACCTCTGCAGGTATTGGTGTTGTGTATATATGGAATTTTTTTTATCTTTTTATGCAAACTCTAGCTACTTTGTCTCCAATCATCTTTTAATCTCTTTCTTCGTGGGATTTCCTGGCCTGAACATGCCTTTTTACCATTGAATTTTCTTCATCAAACCCCTTCCAGGTTGTTCTTTTGAGTTCCATCTGGCAACAAAACCATTTGTTGGATGTATGGGCTGACCCAGTTTGTACCTTAGTTCTCCAACAAAACCCTTTTCACCATCGTCCCTTCTGGTAAACTAGAAGGCTACACCGTGCACAGAGTGCAGAACAGAATATCACCCGAGATGGATTATGGGAGACTATAGGACGCAAATGTCTGCAGTCATGGAAGGGGTTGGGAATTTTCTTTTTACTTCTCTTCTAATTTAACATATATTCTACCATAACATTCATCAAATCTATCATTTTATCCATTCAATAACATATATTCTACATACAGATTCTAGTGCACGCTGTAAATAAACCCATTCATTCATAATTTCTTAAACAACAAAAAATATTCAAACACATTACAACACATGATTTTACTGTGGTTCACCCCCTTGGGCTACATCCAAAAATATATTCTTTTGTATTCATTCTTCTTTAAAATCGTGTTGCATGAATTAGATCATAGTTTGGTACTAGAGAGATTGAAAAACATAGAACCAAGCTCCACAAATTGCGACCTGACCCTCATTTACATATCACCTCTGACTCAATCCAAGCTCTGCATCTCTAAAAAAAATACAGAATTCAACTCAAAACTCAAAAGGATGCTCAAATTACTTCTCTCGTGCCAAATCTCAATGATAAGATATGATATTCCTAGCTTCCTACTACATCCTCTATTTATACTACAAAATGGGTAAAACCCTTACATTATGACTTAAAAACCCTAATCCTAAGTGGACTCAACTTCTCCACTTTCCAACTACCTTCCTCGCGGTTGGTCTTCATCCTTTCTTTGACTCTGCGTTGATCTTCCTTATTTCCTAGTGCGCTTATTCCTTTTCCATTTGTCACAGTTCTTTTCATTCTTTCCTAGCATGCATTGTTTCCTTTGGTCCATTCTGCCTTGCTTACTATGCTTCACTCCCAAAATTTCCTACTCTAGCAACATATATCCATACGTGTGTTGGATCATGTTGTCATTGATTCCAATGGTTTGATTGATTGATGTCAAGTGATTGATTGATGCGAAAGGATTGATTGATTGATGATTGATGTAATGTAATATGTATTGTCCTTGATGAGAATGCATAGATGAATATGGATCAATGAGTTGTCATTGATACATGATGAAGATGGATCGATGTGGTTTCATTGGTATATGATGCATTATTGGACAAATGTATAGATGAATCATTATTGTTTTATCAATATTTATAAGGTGCACAAATGGATGAACTCCAAAGTGGTCCCCTTATGGTGAAATCCCTCACAGGAAGACGCTTTGCAGATTGAGTTATCCTTGAAGAATGGTTGGAGGACCCATGCTCTCATTATTGTCTTATCATGATTGATAAGGTAAACAAATGGATGAACTCCAAAGTGGTCCCCTTATGGTGAAAGCCCTCATGGGAAGACGCTTTGCGGATTGAGTTATCCTATAAGAATGGTTGGAGGACTCATGCTTGTATGTGGAATTATGAGATGAAGATCAAGGAAATTGTTGGTGAAACTATCCTATATGGATAGTTCTTGTCATGCCATTTCCGGTGGTATGTGGAATGTAACATAAATCCTTATGCTTTGAGAGTTATGGCCTTATGAAGATGAAGGACCCCCACATGAAGGTTTGAAGCCACCAAGGTCAAAGAAGTCAAAGTGACCTAAAAGAAGAAATCATTATTTAAATGATAAAGTAAGGTGACAAAGTCAAGATGGATTATTTAAATAATAAAGAGAAGTGAAAAAATCAAGAAATGATAAAGTAAGGTGACAAAATCAAGAAGGAATATTTAAATGATAAAGTATTGGAGAACTTTCTATTTATGGAAAGTGGTTAACCCTAAAATAAGGAAAAT
>SNQJ01S0061225.1:48734-59159 GCA_010110895.2 Picea sitchensis | reverse complement strand
AGTAAAGGTGAATTATTTAAATAATAAAGAGAAGTGACAAAATCAAGAAATGATAAAGTAAGGTGAAAAAATCAAGAAGGAATATTTAAATGATAAATTATTGGAGAACTTTCTATTTATGGAAAGTGGTTAACCCTAAAATATGGAAAATAGGTTAAGTGACCTAGAAATGGGTTAAGTGACCTAGAGGATGAAAGTATAAATAAGATAGAAATGGTCTCTTGTAGATCATCCTTTTTGCGGATCAATGGAGAGCTTCTTGTGAGAATATATTTTGGAGTATTGGTGGAGAGCTTCTTGTGAGAGATTCTTGAGAATTTTTTGTGTGGAACACTTGAGAATATTGAATATCTATAGGTGAATGAGGTAACCAAAGGATATATAAGCCGAATTTCATAGGGAAGGTGAAGAAAAGAGGGCCGGAATTCAAAGGAGGATAAATTCTTTTCATGATTCTTTCTAACGTATGTCATTTACAGGTCATATCATCATTTTCATAATAAGTTACTTTCTATAATGATTCAGTACTTGATATTGATATTCCATTTCAGAAACATACCCAAGTATCTTTGGTAAAAAATTCATCTTGTGGGTTGTTGTATTTTTGGAGATACACTCAGTGGAAAATAGGGTTTGTGGCTAGTCCTGAAACTAGTCTAAAACAAGTGTTTCGGGTAAAAATGACATAACTTTTTCATAATAGATCCAAATTCAGTGAGACCAATTGTTTTGGTTAGATTACAGTTTTTAGTATGTTGTGTAATATTTTTAGATCGATTCAACAAATATTTCATGCAGGGCACGCTCTACAAGGTCACTCTCTAGAATAAGCCAAAATTTAGCAAGGTATCTCATGTTTTCTATAACTCCTTTGATGAGAGGTTCCAATTAGTGAAACCTGGAGGAATTGCATAAAACACACTGAAGAACATTGTGTGTCAGTTTTAGATCTTTATTCATTACAATTACAAAGTTATGATTATTTCAAGTTACGGTTGTTGACTAATCTAAAACTAGTCATGGTTGAGACAAGAAGTTGATGAGTTGGCACATACATGAGGTGTATAGTTGATGATGTTGGTACATATTTATGATTCATTTTTTATGAGTAGTTGACACATGATTGGTATATACTTTGCACATGGTTGGATGCACTTGTTTACGGTACAGGTTGATTACCGGTTGTTTGACACAGGTTGGTGCATGGTTGATGCACTTTTTTATGGTACAGATTGATATCTGTTGAGAATTGTTGCCTCATCTCAGTTGGTTCAGAGGGTGTAAGATAAGTCTTTCATTATAGAGTTGGTGCTCTTGTAGAGATGTACTCTATTCATTTGTTGCTGAAAAACCCCAAGGATTGTAATCCGTAATAAAAAGAAAATTGTACATACATATTGTGTTCTTTGTGTTCCTTGTGGTGATGACTTGTTGATGATATATTGCTGATATATGTTGTTGATATGTGTTGACATTTAACTGGTTATAAATGAAAACAATGAGTAATGAGTTAATGGTGATTTTTAACTAAGGAGTTTTGGGAAAAAGATCCCTACACTGTTCACCCCCCCTCTCAGTGTAGTCGATGTGTCCAACGATGGGAGGGTGTCTCCCTTATCCTGAACTTCCTCAGACACAATGAGTGATTCCTCCAACAAGTAACTACACTAGTTAAATACTGCATTTCTTGTGCATATATATTCCACTAATAGGGAATCCAAAGTGCATTCACCCTTGTAGTATGAGTGCATGACCTTGCTGGAAATTACATAGCAGGTCGTTCTCATAGTTTATGGGAGAATTGGCTCAATTTTCATTGTGCGACCGCTCGCTAGGTATGGAAATTTTCATACAAAGTAATTTCACCCTTATTTTTATCATGCTTTCTCGACCCTTGGAACCCTTTACATACATCCTAACCTTTCAGTGGCAGCCCTGTGAGATGATGGATATCCTCTACATGGATCGGATATCTTATGTCGATCCATAATATCTTTTCATGCACTCTGCTTAGCAAGAACCTGGTTCATCATGAAACCTCGCCAGTGGTCTCGAACACTGGTAAATCCATGAGGTGTATGATCATTGAGTTGAAAACATTGATAAAGTTGGGCTTTGGGACAAATTTTGCTTCCCCTGTTTGCTCAGAACCCATCTCCCATAACACATCAATATTCATATGTGGGAATAACGTCACATCCATTAGATTGAGGTCGAGGAGTTTTTCTTGCTCAACCTTCCCTTTGACATCACCCAACACCTCGATTCTAGGATCATAGGGCTCATCTCAGATTTATTCCTTAGGGAATAAGCTTCGTCCTCCCGTTATTCTTGGGATTTTCAATATTGAGCTTCATCCTTCTATTGGTAAACACACTGAATTGGGGCGGGGACACGACTGGGGAGCAGGAGGCTTCTCAGAATGTACCAGGTGTGGGAAAATCAAGAATATAGGGAAGATAATTGAACATTATGCCGTTCACAATAATATTATGGGATGTTATATATGAGGTAATGGCGTAAACTTATAACTACTCATAAATGATCTAGTAATTAAGACATTGATACAATCTAAGGCACATACATCTGACAAGACTGATAACGGGGTAAAATATATGAATGGATCCTAAATTTAATGGGTTCCTGTACCAACACGTGGCCAGTGTGAGGGGCTTACCATTTTAATGGGTTAGAATCACAACGAGAATATCCACAACATCCACTCATACATGGAATTTTAAGACTTGACAAGACATCTTGACAATTTTTGGCAGTTAACATAAAGGTTACAACTGGATGTGATGCAATTGATGCTTAGTCATTAATATGTTTCAGATTCACTCCCCCCCTGAGCACAATGTGGTTCTCTGGTGGATTTATGGGATAATTGGTGACTCATATGACAATGCACTGCTGAGTAAGAATTTCTGAAAATATCCAACCATTAAACTGAGAAAACATATGTCGTGGTGTCACTGAGCACACTCTAATGTTATTACATCTAAAAAAAAATTTTACAATAGTCAAGCAAAGTCTAAATACTGTAAAATCTCCCTTGAAATGGAGCAATGGTCCCTCTATTAAGAGTGGTAAATGTAGGGATTTAGGCATGTGCCCTTCACCCAACTTGTTAGAAGGATGCCATCTAGTTGTGCTAGCTTGACTACACTAGATTGTCGAATTTGAGAAACTAGGAATGGACCTAACCAATGCATGCACAACTTTCCTAGATGTTTCTGATCACAATTGTCATAGAGGAGTACCTTATCCCCTTGTGAAAACCTCTTGGAATTAATGTATTTTTCATGCCAAGATTTATGCCTCTATTTTTCCACTGACTAGTGAAAATCAACTAAGAATTTTTCTTCCTCAAGTTCCTGGAAGTTTGCAATCTTTTTCGCATTTGATTCATCATCTATCATATGTGTAGTTTGTGCTATATAGAGACTAGGTGTGATACAATATGCAGGTACAACAACTTCCCTTCCATAAACCAACTGAAATGGGGTATACTTGTGCATATTATTTTTGGTATTCCTATAATCCCATAATATTACTGGAACTCTATCATCCCATTCCTCCCTATTTACGCAACACACCTTTCTCAGTCCGCTTTCCAAAATATTGTTGAATTCCTCCACTGTTCCATTAAATTTTGGATGATAAGGACTAATATTATGGTGTTGGATGAGGAATTTTTTCATCAATGTTTTGATTATACTGCTAACGAAGTGACTACCTTGATCATTGGTCAAGATCCCAGGACATCCAAACCCGACAATAATTTTCTCAAATATGAATCTAGCAGTTCTGTTTGTTGAACAATCCTGGAATACCTCTACTTCATCCCACTGCATGAGATATTATATTTCTATGATGATATATCTAACCTTTGAATGCTTGGTGGGTGGATTAATTGGTCCAATAAAGTCAACAACCCACTTCTCGACTTCCTTTAGTGCTCTAACTCATTGAAGAGGTAATTCATCTCTATGTGATGTCTTCCATACTCGTTGGAAAATGTTGCAACATATATCATAATATGTAGCATGTTTGAATAACATTGTCCACCATAACCCACCTTGAAGTACCTTATGTGCTATATCTTTCCCTTCAACATTTCCTCTGAAAAATCCACTGTGGAATTCCCACAGGATATCTTGCCTCTGAAGGGTTAGGACACACCTTATGAGGATGCTATCTAGTCACATCTTGTAGAGTTGTCCCTCAATCAGTTGGTAGTCTATTGCTCAGAACACCAGGTTTCATTTTTGAGTTGTAGAATAATTTTATGGGAAAGTCCTCGAGTTGTGAAAGGAAGCAATGCCATCAAGATACTCTAGGATGGATTCAATATGGAATAGGTCTACATCGAGGAGTTGTTCGTCCATTGCTCCTCCACTTTCCCTTGACTACAGTATGGATAGGTGATGTAGAACTACATTAAATATTCTAGGATTGACAATTACCTCGAACGAAAACTCCTAAAAGAGTAATAGCCACCTACAATTCCTTCCCTCAATGATCAACTTATTAACTAGGTACTTCAACACAAAATAGTCAGTAAAAAACTTAAAATGAGAGCCTAGTAAATAGTGACAAATATTTACAATGCATAAATCATAGCTAGACCTTCCCTTTCGGTTGTTGTGCAGTTCTGTTCATCTTGAGAAATATTTATGATAGAAAAGTAGATAGGTTGGTCCATATTCCCTTCTCCTAGTTGCACTAAAATGGCTCCCAGGGAGATACCTGATGAGTCCACATGTACATGGAATTCAATCTCTCGGTTCAGGTATATAAGAATAGGTGCAGTACTGAGTTTCTCTTTGAGGATACCAAATGCCTTGTCGCATTCAACTGTCCACCGGAATGCTTCGAACTTCTTCAACAGTTTCTCCAATGGTGCGGTGATACTTTCATATCTTATGATGAACCTACAGTAGTATCTTGTATGCCCAAGCGTCGAGAACAACTATTTAACACTTGTAGGTGGAAACATGTTCAAGATAACTACAACTTTAGATAGTTCCACCAAGACTCCTTCCCGACAAATAATGTGGCCCAGAAGGTTGTCGTGCAGTACACAAAAAATACACTTCCTTAGGTTCATATATATCTATAATTAGAAACATCTATCAAACATCAATTGTAGTATCCCTACATGCGCCTTCAACAAACTGCATACAGTCCAATTGTCCATGTAGACTTCTAGAAACTTGTGTATGAAGTCAAAAATGTTTCTATAATGATCCTGTAAAATATTACTGGGGAATTATTTAAGCCAAAAGGAATCACATTGTATGCAAATTATCCCCACTCAGTTATGAATGCAGTATTATTCTTGTCTTCTTATAATATTTTGACTTGGTGATACCCCGAGAATCCATCTATAAATGAATAATCTTCTTTCCCCACAAATTTATCTAACCCCTCATTGTTGAATAGTTTTGGGAATGGATTGTGCACACATGCATAATTAAAAATCTTGTAGCCGACACAGACCCAAATGTCTTATGTATCCTTCTTGCTATGTATGACTATGGGGCTAACCCACTCTTCTTCTTCGACATGAAAGATCAGTCCTACTGCAAGCATTTTTTCCACTTCCTTATTGACCTTCTCTTTTTCCTTGGGATTGAGATGATATGGTCTATTCTTCATGGGCTTTGAGTCAGGTTTCATCGCGATATTCATCTTCCCCCATGGATCCTTTTATTCATTTCAGTTATGAGAAGGTTTTTGGGAATAAGTCCTCATATTCCCACAACAGGATTTAGACGTCACTCATGGTTTGCTTTTCCCAGTAATATCCTATGGAATCTATCTTACGATGCTCTTCACTTCCTATATTTACTTTCCAGCACTTTAGGGGATGTTTATAGGAGCTACAAGTATGACTGGGTATAGTGTCCTAGACTTCTATTGTACCTTCAGTTTCTTTGATATTGAGGTTTCTAAGTTCTTCTAATTCATTGGATTATTCCAGGCCTTTATCAATTTTACATCAAGCTAAAGGTATTTTGATAGGGTTGTGGCCTCAATTGGACTGAAGAAAATGGCCATAATCAAAACATACTACTAGGCTTGATCCGTGTTCACAAATGTTAGTAAATAACATCTACCAAATTATTTGAAGGACTAAGTGAAGATCAGGGGACTTACTAGTCAAGGAGAAATCTCTGCAGCACTAATTTTTTAAGGTCTGCCAATAGCTTCTTTGTCTTCTAGTATCTTCATGTGTGTACCAAGATTTTGGGATCACACCTAGAAAGTGGAAAAATAGTTGAACCCATGGTCGAGAGGGTAATTTAACAACTCACTATTTATTTAAGAAGCATGCACTCTGGGGTCATACTTCCCATCAAACAGTTGTGTACCTTGAAAATCCATCCTCGCATCTTCTTTCAACTAATCGCTACTGAGGAATCTGCATCAAATCACTTTATTTGCATCCTCCCAATCCATAATCAAGTCTCTGTGAGTGGTCCACCATCTAGCTGGGGTATCCTTCAAGGCTATATCAAAAAATGAGATTCTTAGGTATAGTGAAACTTTTCCTTCTAGGTAATTGAGAAAGTTTTCCAAGTATGAAGTACCATCATATGTTGGGTGATTCCTTACCTCGATTCCAATCCATCTTGACTACCTCATAGTTGTGCAACATATTGATAATATTTTGTATCAACCTTATTTCCAACTATCAAAAGCCAGTTTTGAGTCCTCATCGACTAATTGTATGCTCCTCCAACTTACAGATACGTTTTCATTGGGGTTAATATAGTCAGGCCTCATCCATGTTGTTATGATGTATAACTGGTCAATAACTTATAACTCCATGTTATTATCCATTGGCTCAGTATATCTCGACCCAAAGTACAAATCTAAGGGTTGGAATACCTTTATTCCATCCACCTCAAACATCATGGTGTCCCTCTTTAAGTTGATGACAACATAATTTTCACAGTCCCAATCAATTCCTAATAAGGTAGGGTAGGGGTCTTTGTCTCCCATGATTTAAATCACTTCGAAATAAATTGTCGTTTTAACTCTTGAAACATCTACTTCCACATTTTCTAGTCTCCCTACTGGGAAAATGCATTATTGGTTAGCCATTCTCAGTTGGATGGGAGAATACACCAACTGAGGTTTCCCTATATCCTCCCAGTTAATTTTGGGTAAGATATTGACATCTGATCCCAAGTCTAGCATGACATTTTTAATCTCAAAGTCATCTAACTGGGCTTCCAACCTAAATTGTTTTCCAGTTCATACCTTCCTCCTTTGTATTCTATGTGTATTATTCTCGGGGAGGTTGATGCTTACAATGGTTTATGGAGTTCCCTCCTATCCCAAGGATAGGTATAAGGCATTTCACAACTTCTCAATAAGTTGGTCATCTCCCAGGATGTCAAAGAATAATTGAAACCATATGTTAATTACATTATGGGACTTCTAAGGGTGTCTTCTCGAGTTTACAGGATTCTTGGGAGCACGTGGTGAGGTAAGGGCTTGAGAAATATTGGGTTGAAGGATGACCTTAGGAGGATTTTTCACTATTTTTGGAGAAGAGATATCTTTAAATATTTATATTACATATTTGAAAAATATCTTTTGTTTCAAAGGGTCATACCTATCATCCTTGTTGACTGATTTCTAAATATTGGGTTGACTGTCTACATCTGCCCTAGTTTTTTCTTTGTGAGTGATGATGTTGATTTTGGGTATCTTCCCTTCTACTTCCCTCCTAAGTTTTGAGCCTATGAACTTACCTCCTCTTTGAAGAAACCATTCCTCCCACTTCATGATCAAGTCTGGGAAATCTTTGATTGCATGAACATTAGTTCTGCAGTGTGAACACCATGGTTATCTCGGGTGAGGATAGCCTCTTGCCATGTTTTATTGTTCATCACAATTGTAACATCGACATGATCCTATTCCTCCATTCATTCCTCCTCTAAATCCACCTCCACCCCCACTCCCTTGACCTATTCTGGGTCCTTGGGGTGTTTCTTTTACCCTTAATGCAGCCTGATCCATTCTATCGACAAGCACATTTACTGCTCTACACTATTTTGTAGCATGCGTAGTAGACCCATAAAATTCACAATGTATTGTATTAGGCACAATGATGTACTTTTGTAGGATGGGGAAGTGTCTTGGTGCATTCCCGTGAGTCCAAAAAATTTCACAGTACTTATTTTCCTGGGCTGGTTGGGTGCTTGGAAAAGCATGGTATTGCACCGGTGCATGGAATGGTGGAGTTGCAGATACTTGCGCAACTCCTCCCATTGGCCATGTAGTAGGGAGGGGCATTGGCTTGTGTGGAGGTCCCATTCCCCTCATCCGTGGAAACTCATTTACTAGGTTCCCCTCTGTATAGCATCATGTGCACCAAACTTGAGGTCATCCTGGTCAGGGTAGAGTTAATTCCCAAATATTCTCTGTGAGTGCCAACATTTGTCCCTAGAGTTGCAAAAATTTTGGGTATAAAAGAGGTATAGTTACTCTCAGAATATATGGGTATCCTACCATGGATTCAATATTCAATGATTGCTCCAAAATGTTTTTCAAGGTGGCTATCCTTTGTTGTGTCAAGGGGATTCACATCAAGAGTAGTATCCCTTGGATGTACCATTCCCTCCGATGATCTTCTTGAATTGGATGTTCTAATATCCCAATGATGTCCTTCAACTTCTGACCATACTCCCATGTGGACTCACCCTCTCTATGTTGAATCCCCCACAACTCAGAGAGAGCTTGTTTCTCTGACTGAGGTATCTTGAATTTGACGATGAATTTCTGATGCACCTAGTCAAGGGTAAAGGCTTGTCCTTGCAACCCATGCTCAATATCCTTCATGTACCACTTGAGGGCATGACCCCTCAAAGTAGTATGGAATTACAAAAACTTCTTTGCATGCAGAGTCCCTCTGGACCTCCAGATGGAATCACATAGAAACCAATGTTGTTCTACATCCTTGTCTCATTTACCCCATAATTCTAGGTATCAGGAAATCGATCCTCTCCTGTGTCCAGCCATTTCAGGTCGTGTTTTTCCTACCAAAATGAATCCTAATGGCCCTAGTTGTGATTTTCCAAGAGACCCTAATATCCTCCCACTGTTCACACTTGTGGATTTTGATAGATTGGATGAATTTGACGGAATAGAAATTGCACGAGTATGTGATACAGAGCTTACCAAGGGTATATAGGGTGCCTGGGGGGAACGCCAATTGGGGTTGGTTCCATTGACTTCTGGGTGGGTTTCTTTGATATAGGGGGTCTCATTTTCCTACTCTGGAGCAACATGCTCAACCTCATTCCCAAATCCTCCTGAGATCGAGGTCAAATATTCTTTGTCTTTTGCAAAATTCATATCTTCTTCGTATTCCCTTGCTTCTATGAAATCCTCTTCTCATCCACCCACCTGGGGAATTATTCCTCTCTGCGCTTCTCTTTCCTACAATCTTATACTAGCTAGTCTTTCTTGTATTCACAACTTCTTCGATTCTTTTTTCTTTCTTTCATTCATTTCTCCTGGTCTGATTTCTTTCCGCAACACCTCATACTACTTTGTTGCATTCTTTACCTTTTCCTACCACCATTTCTCAACTATGGAGGATCTCCTCAAAGGCTCGCTCCCTTATTGTTCTCTTATATTTTTGATCCCCCATATGTCAAAGAACCTATTCCCCTTCTTAGGTCATGAACCTTACCCAAGATTGTTGCACCCTAAGTGTAGGTGTTTAGGCTGCCATCTCACTTGAGGGAAAAATTAGCATCCCCTCTTCCACCAAGAATACCTTGATCCACATGGGAATTTCCCTCAATAGTCTTTCACATGCGCCTTTCTTGAATTTCTCTTCAGCTCGTGAAAAATATTGATGATTCTCTCTAGAGTCATGTCAACCCAGAAATCCACTGCTCGAGTAATCTGGTGATATAGACGATGGAGCTCTACTAACTTATTTGTATCCCAAGAACTGATTTTATTGACATGTTCTTTGAAATCTGGTGCTTCCTACTGGTGATCTACCCAATGGAACAACTCTTTCGGGAATTTTACCCATAATATCTCATATTGGTAATTCTATCTTTCCGAGTAGAAGACATAATCTCTTACAGTGTTCAAGGTCAAATTTTGTAACTCTTCCTCCTTCCATATAAATGCATCGCACTTGCATTCCCAACAATGTCGAACATCAGATATGTGGATCTAAGGAAGCATCCTCCTTACAGGTTCCCTTTTAAAACAAAGGTCCTAGCACCAAAACCATTTTGTTGGCGCAAAATTGTCATACCAGGGTCCGCTTCAGGTTACCAGCAAAAGGGTATCGATGTAGTCTAGTGTGCTGGAATTTTCATCTTCTAGGAAGCGAAGGGGTCTCACCCGAAGCACGACCGAGACATGATAATTAAGGAA